>ML848446.1:0-23903 GCA_009831015.1 Picea engelmannii | reverse complement strand
GGTCCAAGAAGGTTCAGAGTCCAGCATATACAACAGCGGTGGAGTTGTTGAGATCAGTCTCCAAGTGGGAGATTGTTGGTTGTGGAGCCTGATTATCTTCCTGATTTATAGGTCTTTTACTTTCAGCCGTGTTTATACCCCATCAAGTATTTACACCCCAGAAGTATGTACACTCTTCCACGTGGGGGAGTGCAGAGGTACCCCCTCTGCAGGGTCCGGGGGGCTTATCCCCCCGGTTGGGGGGTCTAGGGGCAAGCGGGCCCCCAGCAGGGGTTCGGGGGCAACGTCCCCCAATGGGAGTTTTGAGGCGAAGCCCCCGAAGCACAAATTGCCTTATAAAAGTATATTGTAATTTCATTGTAAATCTGGACCGTTCATTATAAGGTCGCAGATCTAACGGTAGAGATTATGTTAGGGTTTTTTGCCCTAGAAGGCAACCCTCTTTTATGAGGGAAATGTATTGCAGCGATGGTTGATGGTGAATATTGTATTCTGAGAGAGGAGACTGTGAGAGAAAGAAGAGGAAGTTACAGCGGGTTTTGCTGTAGGTTGTATCCCTTCATTTACTGGATAATAATAAAGGAAGGACCTGGCAATTTCGCTGGTGGACGTAGCCCACACTGGGTGAACCACGCAAATCTGTGTCTCTCTTGTATTGTGTGTCTTTTGTGTTTTGTTTCTGCATTTGTTTTATTTTATTGCTCCGCGGTCCTGTTTTTCTAACACTGAGGGCCTGTTGTAATTAACATTTTTGCCATTAGAGATTCATGAGAGTTTCTTATCAGACTTTGTATTCTTTTTTATCATTCTATCTTGTCATCTTGCTTGAATAATATTTACAAATTTTGAAGATCAAAAGCTGCATTTGGTTAATGAATTCATGAACTGCAAAGGATTTGTGGTAATTGTTTGTTTATCACAATTTATTGTTCAATCACTCTTTAGTCTATATTACATAAAGGATCTCTGTTATGTGGTTATTCTTCTCTTTGTTTACCTTCTATTCTTTTATCCATCTTTGCATAAGCCTTTTTTCTGGTAGGCAGCTTGATTGTCTTTGATCTGTAGGATGTTATGACTCCATGCCCAATAAAATGTATTTGCAGCAGTCTGATGCCCTAATTTTTACTCTTCTCTTGTTGATCCACCTATTCAAACTATTTTAATCCATTTGCATTTCTATGTTACCAAGATTACTCTAATTTGCAGTCTGGGAGTGACTCTTGGATTGATAACAATAAGTACTAAAATTTTAGATATATGGTAAGAGGATATGATAGAGATTCATAAGTTCAAGAGTTAGTGGTAGACTCTTCTTTAACATATGTTTTTTATGGTATTCTCTTATTTCTCTATATTATTTTGTCAAAATGATCATCTTGATATTGACTGTAGATTCAAGTTATAGGAGGGCCCATCTACAAAGTCAACTATTGACTTTGTAGTTGGGCCCTATGATAACCTGAATGTACAATTGGGATAAGCTTATATTTCCAAAATGTGGTACCTTTTGATTCAAAGTTTTGAATATGTAATCAATGTATTTTTCTATTCTATTATTCTAAATGTGGTACCTCTGATTTAGGGTTTTAAATATGCAAATGACGCTAGAGTACAATATTTTACAAATTTTTGAACAAACTTTTCAATGGATGAGTGTTGACTTTGTGCTTCCTCCATAAGCTTCGCCATCCTTGTTGTATCACTGAAATTTCATCCGCAACATTGCATGCAAATGGTTATAGAAATACAATAGTTCCAAACACCCATTAGTCCACCTACAGCACCAAAAATGCATTTCCAAGAGGCAAAAACTATACAACTGGACAAAAATTTGATATGCGTTGAATCACTAAAGGAAGCACACGCACGATGCGCGGGGCAAAGAAGCCCGTAGAGCGCACAATGCGACTGTGTACGAGAAAAGTCGCGCACTCCTATGAACAACGCATTTATGGTTCTTGTCAGCCCCTCAACCACTTATGGACCAGCTCCCAACTTGATTTGACCCTTAGATCTGAGCTGAATCCGAATGGGGGGCTAGTCAAGGACCAAAGAGTGCCCTAAAGGGCCCCTTGTTCACACCAAGAACCAGTTGAATAATGCCTTGAAGACATGCTATAAATGGAGGACATGGGTGCACTAAGAATTTAAGATTTCCATAGTATTGTTATGTTGCCTCAATCCTCCCTTGAGAATCCTCTTTTCTCCTTGGAGCATTCTAGCAACATTCTAATAGGCAATTCCACTCACCTCTTGAGGGAATAGGCTTTGATTTCTTCGCCATTTGTTTTCTAGTTTATCATTGTAAGAAGAGCTCTCCATTAGGGAACTCAAGAGCCCTCCCAAGGAGGAAGAGGGGATTCATAAGTCCTCATTTCTCTACGGTGTTTTCCAACTAATATAGTTATCCATTGGTGGCATAATCTTGGTCATTTGGTTGATTGATTTTGGTTCAAAGTTTCTTATGCATTCTAGTTTTATTTCCTTAGTTGTTTTTAGTTTGCTTACTTATTTATTTCATATGCTTGGATTGTATAACTCATGCACTAACCTCTGTCTTGTCTAGCAGGCCCAACTAGACATGCAAGTGCCCTTGTTTTGCTCACCCAAGTGAAGAAACGGACACAACACTTGTCATTGTAGATTCTTGTGCTGGAGTCACCATCTTGACACTTAAATAACCTGCAATTTTCACCATTTAAGCAATCAAATAAAAAATTCATGAGGCATTGGAAAATATTTACAAATGATGTGCATCTTTTTGACATGTTTCTAGTGCATTTTAAAATTATTGTGACAAACGATGTGCATCATTTCTACAATTTTTAACATGTTATATGGATTTTTCACAATTTTTGACATATTACATTGAGATAACATAAAATACAAATTATTTTCGGTAACTTAGGTTTCTAATATTGGGATTCATCTTTCAAATTTATTTGGTTAAATTATTTTTAATAAATCAAATAATTTTAAAATCGCTTTTATAATATAAATACATTTTGGTTAATTGAGCATGACACGACAAAAAGGTTATAAGTCATATTTACTATGAAAAAATGAAGGACCGACAAGTATGGCCACCATGCACAACTTAACAAACGTGTCAATTGATGGGGAGTTGGGAAATGATATGTAAAGAATATATGTCTTCCAGAGAAATGTTATCATCATGGCCATCAACACAATACTAGTATATGAAGAGAGCATTTGGAGAGTATATATCTCTTTGTGAAGCCCTACATCATGCCTAATCGGAGCGTGAGATCCTCATGTTGTTAAAATCATTTTTCAATGTTCGAAAGTGTGCTTGTACCCATCACATTATATGTATATGGTGTAACTGCTAGTTTCTATGAGATATAGCCAACTATAATTATATACATTCTATCGATCTCCTTCCCTTGCAATTATATAAATGCTATTGATCTCCTTCCCTCACAATTATATAAATGTTATTGATCTCCTTCCCCCTCAACTGCCTAGAACATGAATGTCCACTATACAGTACGTTGTACCTAGGTATCTAGCTTATATCCTTAATTTTTAAGTATGAAGATTAGTACTTAATATTTTCCCCAAGAGAATGTGGGACTTCCACAGTTATATAGCCCCAGTTAGGGAAGAATGCAACTCTCATGTCATCAGTTCCTTCTCTACTACATTTTTTGTGCAATTTTTTTTGTGGCAGGATCCTCTATGCACATACAGCCCCCAAGACAATGTATGTTGACATTCTTTGCTTGTTCCAATAACTATATATATGCTTCTCGCAGTAACATGTCCTTGATTGATAAAAAAAAGATGAAAATGTACCTGTGTTTGGCTGGCACTCAAGGAAACATAATGTGCAACTGCTAGAGATAATAATGGAGTAGAGTAAAGACAAGTTTACAGCTATAGATGAGATATTATGCTATGTTTAATTCTTTATTTTTAATATATTATTTTGTGAGTGCCTACGAACTTACAAGACCTTTTAGTGAGTAAAGTTTCATCTTCGCCAACAATCGTCTCAAAACTAAGTTTACCGAAGTAAAGAAATTATATTTTTTTAAGTGAGTAGAGTTTCATGCTTACCACTAATTTTCTCAGAACCGACTGTGTATCTAGGAGATTGGATTAGCATCTTAAAAAGGGTCTTATTTTGGGATATACCTATCATTCAAATGTACAAAACTTGATAGTCGTTTCCATATTTTTCTAGTTTCGTTGCCCTTATCTAATTTCTGATAACAAAACTAAATGAAATTCGAAGCTGCATGTAGGGTTGGATATAAACTGTAGTTCTAAGGCAGAATAATTTCTAGCCAAAGTGATGATCCCAAACCATGTTTCACCAATTATATCAAGATAAAAGGATCTCGATTCAAACATATTTAGCGTCATGTGTAACATGCTTGTTAGTGATTGAGTTAAAAACGTGCATGTTATTAATTAAATTATAATACCTTTGTACTAATTTTGCAAGCATTGCATTATTTTGCATATCCCTAAATTTTTGTGGCATCGATGCTCCAAGTGAGTCAGATGGCACGAACAAAAACCTTGCATCAGATGCTAAGGTTGTCTTTTAACATGTTGAAATATGGGGAAAGGAATTTTTCTACTAGACACCGGTCTCTTAAGCCACCTTTGTGATTTCATATATCAGAGGGAGTATAAGCCAAAAAAATTGTTAGTTGTTGGTTTCTAGGTTATGTGCTTAGTTCATTTATCGTCAAGCTGGAGCTTCTCAGCCCAACTACGCCATTTTTCTCCACTTTTGGATTTTTTGGGATGAACAAACACTATACTAATTGATATCACTTTTTGGTCTAAATTGGTTGATGTGAATTGGCATTCGAATCACTTTCTCTTGTTGGATTGACCCAAAGCAAGAATTTCCTATTACGGTTGGGAATGCATAGGGAGATTTGTTTCGAGCTTGAATTCCACAAGGCTATATTTGATTTGATGTGGGGTTGGTTGATCCAGATTTGTTTTTTACTGAAGCAAAACTGAAAAGGGTCATATTGACTCATTGATCAGATGGGTTCTCTACGTTCATTTCTATTGAATATAGGCATTTATTTGTGATTTGGAAACCACTGCCATATAACTTTCTTGTCCCAGATAGAACGAAAAGTTGTTGGAAATAGATGTGCGATAAAATTCATTCCAGACATAATGAAAACCTATTGGAAATGGATGTATGATAAAAACCATGGATAAAGACAAACCCGTTAGAGGGATGATGGCCATTTGATAAGTTGTGTAAAGACGACAAAAAATTTGAGAAGAACCCTCCCTTAAAAAATACCTTCAATGTAATTAATGGGAGATATCATAAGGATTTTGGTATGTTGGGATTTGATAAAAAGGTTGAGCAAATAATCATTCACCTTATAATCAATTAATTATTTTGTTCTTAGAAAACATTATTTTCTTTCTTTATAAGAGACATTGTTTCCTTGTAATTTTTTCTATTAACATTAGGATAATGATATGTTAGAATTTGTTTTTTGAAATGGGTAAAAAAAGACCATAGTTATTATGGGAGTAGTTGCCCCAATCATAGTTATCAAGAGTGTTCCGAGTGGTTAGATTTGAACTCCGACTAAGTTCGCCCTTAGTAAAAAAAAACTATCCATAGTTTAATAACATTTTTTTTATATGGACAACATATGTCCAGGCTTCAACTCCTATAAGACTACCCATTAACGCCCTCAAGAGAGATTAGTTCTAACACAATGACAAGAGTAGTATTCTACCAACCAAAAATATTTTCACCTTATACTTCATATGGTGATATGTTAGGACTTATATACACATTAAACCCTTTTAATTTCAGTACAAGGAGAACACCTTCTAGCAGAGGTTTTTAGTATAACAAAATTTGGCAAAATTTTCAAAAAAATCTCAGCTACAACCTCCTCTATTGGTCGTGGATGTTTTAGCGGATGTTCTATATAACAAAAAAAATTTGGACAGCCAGAGGTTGTAGCAGAGGTTTTTTTTTTTTTTTGGGTATGTTTATTGTCAAAACGCATCGGTGTGGTATTGAACAACTCACATCGGTACGTTAATATAATAAAACGCATCGATATTGTAATATAATAAAAACCCCTTGAACCTAAATATAATAAAAAATGCCCCAGTGCGTTTATAACTATTGCGCACCAGCTCCGCCTTTTGCGTCGTATGCAGAGCACTTATGCTCTTATAATTACTACACACCAGTGTCACGTTCTTCTCTTATGATGCACCGGTGCGCTTTAGGATTTTCTCACCCCAGTGCAATCAAGTTATATTTAGCACCGATGCGCTTTAGGATTAGTACGTCCATGTGCGATTAAGTTATAGTTAGCCCCAATGCGATCATGTTATCTGGAGACCTGATGCATTTCATATAGAATGTACCCTGGTACTTTTGTAATCAATGCGTATTGATACGTCGATAGCATTATTTATAGTATGCATTGGTGTGTATAATATAGTAAAGGCACCGGTGCGTAAATAATATTTAGATGCCCAGTGCATATAATAAACGTAACGCACCAATACGAAAAAAAAACAAAAAAAAAACAACAACAATTAGTGCATTGGTTAATATTTCAAACACGAGCATCGTACAATTTTGAATTGATAAATATTATTGTACCTTATATCGTTTAAGGAATAGTGTTTTTCTCAATAGTATGTACATGTGCATTATTATAATTAATATGTATCGGTGTGTGTCGACTCGCAAACTCGCAACTAGCCACCAACCTGCAAATAGTTGCAAGGCATAATTTGAAATTTTTATTATCTATGATATATTAAATATTTAACTATAGGTGGGACCCCCTAGGGAGAAAGAAAAGATGTTTAATTTCAGTTATCCCCATAATTTAATATGACCAACATATTGATGTGGTTTCATTCGCTTATACAATGATTATATTTCTCCTTGCAATTTGAGAATCAGTCTCACCGCCAATTTGATTACACGAGAAGAAGAAAAGTTATGTTATGCACCATGCATTTCACTCATAAATGCTCTTGTGACTTATATGCAAGGGTTATAAGTTATTAATGGTTTCTTTTGCTTCATCAAAACATAAACAAATCATAATAGTTGAAGTCCCAATAACATGAGTTGCTCTAAAATAAAAGAAGACACGTTATTTGTGTAGGCATACTATGAGGTTCATATGCTTTGCATGTGTTTAAATCTTTTGTGTTCAATATCACATGTCATCGTACCCAAGTTATGAAGTATATATATGGAAGTGTTGGGAAACATGTTGAATCAAAGGGTCAATATTTCAAGTTTCCAATACATATTGTATATGTTATAACACATGCACCCATTGTTGATATTGTCACCATTTCACAACTATACTTTGGCACCCGAGTTTCAAGTATATGTGGTGTTCACACTATTTATTTGCAATGAATGTGGTTTTTAATAAATGTTTGATTAATGAGGTTGACGTGAAGTTGGGCCATCATTTGGGTTGGCAACGTTATGTGTATGTTGACGTAGTCATATGGCATGTGAACATTTACATATTTGGCAATATTCCAGAACTGTGATTGGTTGATGCTAATAGTGGAATCCGAGATGGATTGGAAAGTTAACGTGATACTGATTTTTGGAGAACATGATGCCCATGCATTCAATGCATGGGACGTGGGCATTCATGCATTGAGGTATACCACCTTTCATTGGGGTTTTGACATTTCATTTTGGTTTTGCATTGGTAAGTGGTGCCCCTGTTCCAAAGATCGATCGTGGTGGTTGTGTTAATTGGAGACTTGTTTTTTGGAAATAGTTAAGTGTCAAAGGAAGGTATTCTATTCTAGCTTGTACCCATCAAATGCACTTTTCTTTTTTGCAGCAAATTGTTTTAGAAGATATTTGCTTGATTGTTAATAAGTATGCTTGTTCTTTTCATCTTCTCGAGCTCATTTTTGTCACTCTGGCATTTATACTCATCCCAAAAATTGTTATCTCATGGTCCTAATTGTCTAAGTTCACTATATATGACTCATTTTGGCTCGATGTAACTTCTTTCCTGTCTTTTTCACAAATATACAAGCTCTATAGAAGCCTCGTTTTCTACTCATTGATATTTGAAACCCTAAACAAAAGTGGGAAAGGGACTCGTGGGTTTTCCTCTGCGTGTATATTTGTTTTGAAGAGTTTCAAACTCGGATCTTCAAAAAAAATTACGTCATTTTACTTGACCGCGCATTGAAAGTGTGTCTTGAACTTTATCACGTCATGGGTTTTATTTGTGTAGAAGACCCTATTGTTGTCACCTTAACTCCGAGGTTGGGAAATATTTGGTTTTATCGATTATGTTAAACCATGGATATTATTTTGACAGGAAAGCACCTTGTTTTAAACTCGAATCGTTGAAGGATTTTGTATGTTTGTCTGGCCCAATACCTCGTTTCATTACACGGGAAAATGGTTAAGCTTCTAGCCAAGATTAATATATTTATTGAACAAATTTAGAGGTCGAACACAACCCAATTTCGAACCCATGTATTTAAAAGGCCATTCTACAATTATGCTCGACCTTGTGTTATTAATGGCTCCTTGGATGTTGATGGTTTAATTTAAAAAACCCTATTGCGAAAATTTTAAGAGTCCTTTGATCGTATCATTTTATTGCTAAAGTCTTTGGCTTTTAAGCCCTGTACATGTCATGCAGACACTTTGTATCGAGCTCGAACAAATGAGGGTTTTTGGTATCTTCCTAAGCTCGACACTTTTGCATTCCTTATTTAGGAAGTCTCGACGGTCATATGAACAAGCCAACAATTATAAAAGAGTAGTGCTACCCAGTTTCAAATCCTCACTGTTTGGATATATATATATATATATCACTGGTTTGTTTGAAGAAAATATTTGGTGGATTATAGTTCGTGTGTTATGTTTTGGGGGTCAATGGAAATTATATAACCAAAGATAGATTCGACCTGGTCGATTACACCATATTATTGTTAATGGGTTACATCAATTTTATTTGGCATATTTTTTTTGTTGTAAGATTATTCGATAGTTATTAAATGCCATGATATGAAAATCTCGGTGTTATATATGGGTTGCTTGATCATTACAAAACTTGTTGAAATAAGTTAAGGAGATCTTGTCATTGGAATGAGGATGTGGTTGATTGTCTGAGAATTAAAAATGTTTTATTGTAAGGTACGAGATGTAATATAATATGCAGTAATATGAATATTCAACATATATCAATGGAACAACAAAATATGAAAAGAGCAACACCAGAAATAATACCTTTATTCAAAGAAAACAATGTTCACTTGCCTCTTCGAGGGGGCAACCTTCAACAAAGTAGAGCTCTATTACAATAATTCTCATGACAAGCTTTCTCATGCCTCCCACTCTTATTTATACTAATTCTATCTTCTAAAGAACATTCTAGAAGAAAATCTTTCTAGAAGTGAAAGCTTCTCTTAGGTCTTCTTACATTGACTTGTGCACATTTATTAAATAGGCCTTACTAACTAATGTCAACCTTTATTATATGGAAAATATATTTAGGCCTTATTAACTAATGTCAGCCTTTATTACATGGAAAATATATTATTCTATCTACGTGAGGGGTTAGGTTCTTGACATGCCCTCCCCCTTGAAAAAGAGCCTTGTTCTCAAGGCTTAAGATGAGGAAATTGTTGAAGAATGGTAGTCAATTCCCAGGCGACATCTTCTAGTGGAGTATCCTTCTAGTGAACCAAAACTTCCTTGATAATGCGTTGATGGAGACAATGTTCTCTCTAGTCCAATACGACTTGTGGCTACAACTAAATGGAACCTTATTCATCCAACTCTGGTAGGATGGTCTAGGTGTGGCATTTGGTGCCAATCACTTTCTTCGGGCATGAGACATGAAAAATGGGATGTAGCTTGGAGTGATTGGGCAAAACTAATTGATAGGCCACTAGCCCCACGCGTCTGATAGTAGTATAAGGACCATTAAAGTTTGGTGCAAGTTTCTGACACTGTTGGGCTTTGAGTGAAGTCTACTTGTATTGTTGAAGGTGGAGAAACACCTAATCCACTTCAGCAAATTGATCTTCAGAACGACCTCTATCTACATGATGCTTCATGTGATTTTGAGCCATTACCAAATTGTCTTTGAGAGTACGGAGAATGGTCATGCAGACAGTAAGATTACGGTCAAACTCCTGAACCTTGGAGACGCTCGACATGTATGGGAGAACCGATGGTGGCTTCTATTCGTAGACTGCTTCAAAAGGAGTCATGTGAGTGGCAGTATGATAAGAGGTGTTGTACCACCATTCAGCTAGGGGTAACCATGGAACCCACTGATGTTGTTTGCCAAACTGAAAACACCTCAAATATGTTTCCAAACACTTGTTGATCGCTTATGTTTGGCCATCAGTCTGGGATGATAAGTTGTACTAAGATACAATTTAGTTCCCTAGAGCTTGAATAGTTCTTTCCAGAAATTGCTGGGAAAAGTGGGATCAAGGTCAGAAATAATAGAATGAGGCATTCCATGGAGTTTGAAGTTATTATCCATAAAAATTTGAGCCACTTTGGATGTTGTGAACGAGTGTTGATGAGCACAAAAATGAGCATATTTGGAAAGACGATCCACTTCCACCATGTTGACTGACTGATTGCCTGATTTGGGTAAGCCAACAATGAAATTCATGGAAATATCTGTCCAAATAGTAGGTAGAAGCAGAAGTGGTTGGAGTGTACCAGGAGGTTTGACAGTCTCGTCTTTATTGTGTTGACATGTGTCACATTCTGCCACAAAGGTGCGAAGGTCTTGTTTCATACCATCCTAGAAGAAAGATCATTTTACTCGTTCATATTTTTTGGTAAAACCTAAATGGCCCACTGTAGGTGAAGCATGAAACTCAGAGAGCACCTTGGTTTTAAGGGTCAATTGTTTTATTAAATACAAGCAACCTTTATGGTGAAACTCTTCATTATGCCAAGAGTACCCTGGAGAAACTTGTGGATCATGTTGAAGTTTTTGGATTAGGTTGGAAATTTTGGGGTCTTGAAACCATTCATGTGAAACAACTTGAAGTCAAACTGCTACAATGAATAAGAGGGAAAATAGGGGCCCTTCATCTTCATATTTCCTGAAAAGAGCATCAACCACCACATTTTATTTTCCCTTCTTGTAAACAATCTCATAATCATGTCCAAATAGCTTGGTCACCCATTTTTGTTGCTCTGGGGATGAAATTTGTTGTTCCAAGAAGTACTTGAGGCTTTGATGATCCATTTTAATTTGGAAGCATAGTCCTAATAGATAAGGGCACCATAGATCCACTGCATGCAGAATAGCCAACATTTCCTTTTCATAAATCTATTAACCCAAACGTCGGTCTGACAACTGTTTGCTAGTGAAAGCCAAAGGTCGTTCATATTGCATGAGGACTACCTTGATTCCTCTCTCGAATGCATGACATTCCAGAACAAAGGTCTTGGTGAAGTCAGGTGGGGCCAATATTGGAGTGGTGCACATAGCTTCTTTCAAGGCTTGGAAGGATTGGTCCACTGTTGGAGTCCAACTGAAAGCATTTCCGTTAAACCCAAGAAACCACACAGACTTTTAAGAGTTTTAGGGAAAGGCCAATTTTGCATAGCTTCAATTTTCTTGGGATCCACCCTTACACCATCCTTGCCAACAATATGACCCAGGTACTCAACTTCAGAGGTGCCAAAAGAACATTTAGACTGTTTGAGGAAAAGTTGGTGGTTGGAGAGGAGATGGAGAACTTGATCTACATGGGTGAGATGGGTTGCCAGGTTTTACTATAGATGAGAATATTATCAAAGAAAACTAGCACAAAGTGACGGAGGAAAGGACGAAAGACATGATTCATGAGACTTTGAAAAGTGGAGGGGGCATGACAGAGACTGAAGGGCATGACCAAGAACTTATAGTGGCCCTCATGAGTGTGAAATGTAGTCTTGGGGATTTCTTCCTCTTTCATATGTATCTGGTGGTAGCTTGAACGTAGGTCAAGTTTGGTAAAGTAATTAGCCCCACTAAGTTCATCTAGAAGGTCATATATGACAAGAATGGGAAATTTGTCCTTGATGGCAAGTTTGTCAAGGGCACAAAAATCAAGAAACATGTGCCAAGTGCCTTCCTTCTTGAGGACCATGACAACAGGGGAAGAATAAGGGTTGGTACTGGGATGGATAACACCCACTTCTAACAATTCTTGGACAATTTTCTCAATTTCATTTTTTTATCAAAGGGATGGTGATAAGGGTGAACATTGGGAGGAGGAATGCCTAGGATTAAAAGAATTGAATGGGGAATGCCCTAGGGAGTTTGGAAAATGGTGGGATAGCAGGAAATGATCTCTTGAAGGTCGGGGTGTACTGGGGGTGTCTCAACTGATTGAATGGAATGGATTTGGGTAATGATGCTAGAAAGACATTTTTTGAGTAACTTTTCCATGTGGTGGAAATTGATGATCTCTAGAGACCCTGTTGTAATGCCTTGGAATTTACATTGTTGTCCTTCATGTTGGAATTGCATGGTTAATTCCTTAAAATCCATGGTGATGGGGCAAAGAGTGAATAACCATTAAGCACCAAGCACAATGTCACAACCACCAATGTCAATAGAAAACATGTGAGATTTCAGGTTATACTGACCAATTTGTAGGTGCACATTTTCACAATGCCCCCCACATTTCATTGAACCACCATTGGCAATCATGATTTGAAAATTGTTGAGAGCACATATATAACAATTGAATTCTTGAACAAGGTGACTATGTATGAAATTATGAGTGCTACCACTCTCAAATAGGATGATCAATTTCCTGTTTTTAATGTAATCAATCAATTTGAGGGTTTGGGGAGCAGAAAAGGCAATGAGAGCATTCGGTGAAATCAATGGTTCAACTTATGGAGGATCAAAAGGCGACGTAGGATCATTTGTTTTGGGTAGCTCTGCTTCGGGCGAACCTCACCCTCTTCATCAAAAATATCCTCTGAAATGGTCATATAAAGTTTATGTTCTTTACACTTGTGCTTGGGAAAGTATTTATTGTCACAATTGTAGTAAAGACCCTTGAGTTGACGGTCGGCCATTTCTTCCCGTGTTAATTTTTGGACCTTGAGAAGAGGGGCCCGAGGAGTAGGGGTGGTGGGTCTTGGGCAGGGAACAAAAGTGGGTTTTCTACTCTAGTCCAAGATGACATGTTGTGCCTCCTTGGCATGTTTAGTTGCTTCGAACAAAGTCTAGGGGTGAGCCATGATGACCTGGGCTCAGATTTCATCCTTGAGACCACTGATAAAGCATTCTCGAAAGAAGGCATGTGTCATGCCCTCCATTCAAAAAGCCAAGTGCTCAAAGGCAGCAATAAAATCTTCCACTATACCAGACTATTTCAACTTGGTCAGATGTATTAAATGGTGGGTGTCTGTCTCAAAGCATTCATACAACTCAACAACAAACTGTGTGTCCAAGCAAATACCCTTGGCATGCATTGTGACTCCATTTCCACCATTGCCATCGTTCTGGATCCAAATAGAGAATGTCGTAACGAAGCTTGGTCAACTCATCAGTAATGCCATGGAAGGATAAATAATGTTCCATCTGAATAACCCAGGCTTGTGGATCCAAGCCATCAAATTTGTTCACCTCGACTCGAGGAAGATGGGGGTCATGAGGTAGGGAGTTGGAATGAGAGTGTGAAGTTCAGTTGGAGTCAACACTTTCAGTATAGAGAGGTGGGTCAGAGGAGGTAAGGCTCTGAAATTTTATCATGAATTGTTGGAGAGTGAAATTGACTTCAACAATTTGGTTACTGAGTTGTTCTTGGATCCGGCTCATTTTGGCATGAATGACAGGAATGCCATTATGCATTTTGGCCTAAAGGGCAGTTCTCAATTTCTAATTGGTTTCTTCTTGGCGGGTGGGAGCCATGAGGGAATAAGGGGTGGGTCCACGAAAAAAGAAGAAGCAAATAAGTGATATATATCATTGTGATCATGGCAACGAGAGGAAGCCAATGGGATAAGTGGGAAATAAGGGTCTTGGGAAGGGTATGGGTCCACAAGGTAGAAAAAAAAGGTTAAGAATGATAGGTATCACAATGATCAAGGTAAAAAGGCGAATCCAATGAGATAGGTCTTAGATAAGGGTGTCGGAAGGACCCATATTTTTTTTTTCTTTTACTCTTGCGGAGTTATACTCCTTATACTCCGATCTAGATAATACTACAGTGTCGAAATGCCCAAATTCTTAACAGGAAAAAATGTGTAGTAATTTCACAACCAGAATGAAGGAGGAAAGGTTGCATGACAATAGATCTTGTCTATTCCTTTTTTCTTTTTTTTTTCATCCCAAGGGTTAGGGTGTTTAGGGTTCCTACAGACAAGGGTTTTCCCTATACCATAGCTCTCTGATATACGTGCAGGGTCGAACAGTACTACTCGACCCAATATCTCAGGGCACCAACTTGTTATCCACAATTCCTAGGGATAACTAAGGAGATGATGTCTCGAGCCCCTCAGGTTGTAGACATGGAGTACCGAGAGATAGCTTGACCAACAATGTCCACTTGCACAGACAAAGACCCACCTCGCCACCGCAGTTCCAGGTCCAACACCACCTTAGAAGAGGGATGATGTCACATTTAGGGTTTCTTATGTGCTTTTTTTAAATTTAAATTTGAATTTGATAATGTAAAGGGGAAAAGTAAGGGTTATTGACCCCTTACTTTGTGGTTACCCTAAAGTTAAGTGGACAAACACTTTTTGGAGGATTTGTATAAATAGGGATTACTTCTATTTCATTTTGATGATAGCTCTCCCATTGTGAGAAGTTTCTTGGCTGAAATTTGCACCCTATTTGGAAAATCTCTCTTTCTACTTGCTCTTGCTATGGTTTGTCTTGGCTATTGGATGAAGAAGTGATGTGCTATCTCTCTAGGAGCTTATTTCTTGCATTGTGGTGGATTTATCTTGGTAAAGAAGAAGTTTATCTTGTTAATGCTTGGATTAGGTAAGGGATCTCTCTCGTTATTGTTTTTCTTCTTGGTTACAAGGTTAATTATATAGAATTTTTGGGGAGTATAAGGGCATAAAACCCCACTAATCCCATCATATTTTTCTTGGAATACTTTGTTGCATAAGGGTTTACTAGGAGAAGTAAAAGGGCTTATACCCTCCTAGTACTTCCTAGCTAGTCTTGCTTGCCTTGGGGAGTAAAAGGGCTTACACTCCTAAGGAGGTAGCATTGCTAACTCATTCTTTTAAAGACTCCATAAACCAATAGCTAAAGGCGCTAATATTTTTTGCATTGGAGAAATAAATCATTGCATTGGTATATGTGAAAACACGAGATTTTGAGATTGTCTAAATTGGAATTTATTCTATGTGCTTAAAGCTTTCTAAGGCCTATAAGGCGTCTTGTTTTGTCAATGACTTCTTGCTGCTGTAATAAAACAAATCTACATCCACTAGGGCTTCAACAAACCCTTTATAACTTTCTAAATAACTCTCCTTTCAACCGCCAAAATTTGCTAACAAATTGCCCCTATAATCTACTAGTCTCAACGCACTTTTTGGGTGGTTTACTTGCTTGTTTTGTGGGTTGAAATTTTATGTTGTAGAAATAGTTTTCTACATCAATAAGGCTGATAAAATATCTTCTCCATACTTGTTTATAACAGCCTTAGTTTATTGCTAAAGTCTTATGCTTTCATAGTTGAGTTATACTAGTGATTGCTAGCTTACCTCTTGCATCATTATTCTGACTTTTAGCATCTTGTTTAATAGCTCTAACAACCATTTACTTGCTGATATATATCTTTGTTGACTTCTGCAAATAGGGACAACAATCTTAACTTGGTTGTCCACTTAACCTTAATCTTGCATACTCGTCTTTTCTTGTGTCTCGGGCAGGTACAATTATCGTTTACATGTACTCAAGTTTCTTGGCAACTATTAACCACTTCTGAGACTCATTTCCAAGCTATATTCCACTTAGTATCTTGACCTATAGGGGAATCATTTCCATCCTCTCACTTTCCATCTCATTTCCCTCTAGGGTCACATGGGACTCCCCCCTTGTGTTGGATTCTTTCTTCACTAAAGCGAGGGGAGTATTTATGTGAGGTGACAATGGGTAAACTCTACCACCGTTGTCGCCATCTTGTGGATTGGGTCGGGATTTTCCCAACCTACAGTTTGCACGATAACATTTTGGCATCATTGTCGGGGAGGATTTTGAATTCTCTTTCATGCCCTAATGAAAATTTGGCAAGCTCCCATCCCAAATCCTTTACCCCTAGCTTGCCTAAAGACTCCACTCGAAGGTCGATTCGCTTCCACCCTTGACGAGATTTTCATAAAGTTCATTTGACAACTCCATTGAGGTATTACCCTAAGTAATGGAACCATGGCCTCACGGGACTTACCATGGGCATTCCATAAGGTGTACCCTTCCATTGATCTTCAGAATATCCCTGGATATCCAAATCATTTCTCTACGGAGTGGAGGGAAAGTTGCCCTAAATTTAATGGTGATCTAGCTCTATCAGTCACCCATGTTGTGAATTATATGAAGTATGCTTCAAGCTTAAATGTGCTACATGAAGATGTGTTGATGAAATTTTTTGTATCTTTACTGGAATCAAGTCAAAGGAGTTGGCTTGCACACTATTGTAATCCAAAAAGTATCCCATCTTCTATAATCTCATTGAAACATTTCTCATCCATTATAGGCCAACTTCTCAGAATTTGCAAGATACTTTCCAAGAGCTCAAACACGATATTTGCAGAGAAGGTTTTCTGGTGAATGACGAGAAAATAGATGAGGAATGGAAAATTGACGAAGAGTATCATCCACCTACTGCAAAATAAGATCTCAATGATGAAGACCCAGATGAGACATCGGTGTCTATTGTCCCGCTTAACAAAGATGAAGTCTTTCAACCTTGCTTTCCTCCTACACATGAAGTTGAAGAAGCAATTAGTCTCAATGATGAAGAATTTGAAGATCCAATTGAAGCCTCCCTAGCCTCAGTTCTTCATGCAGATGAAGACAAAGAGATGGTCATTTTTAGTCACATTGATGGTCTTATGAAAGAAACCTTGGATATGGTTGATGAGCATATAGACACTTTAATACAGACTGGGAGACGCACATGGGATTTTGGTCATTTCATTTTTTATAGAGACTCCATTTACGACATTGAGGGTAGCTCTCAAGCAAAAGGGGTTGAGTTTCCATCTTCAAAAGACTGGTCTTCATGGGTATATGATTTAAATGTTTGGCATCTAGATGATGATATGGTTATATATTTGTTCTATCCATTTGAGGACAACCTGTCGCAACATTTTCAAGGTGATTTTCAGTCATCCCTTGGGAGTTGTGATGCAGATCCTTTTGGGGGTACAAACTTGTTCTATGAGGACTTTCAACCACCTTCATCCTCAATTTTAGATGAACACCATGACTTGGCCATCCCAGAGGAATCAAAGGCTCACTCTACAAAGAGAAAGTATTTTCATCTTAGGGATTTTTACGAGGATTAGTAGATGAAGAGGCAACGTTTCTCTAGACCTGAGCATGTCCCTTACCTCATATCTTATTATCATGGAAATAATGGGGTCTTCTTGGGATCTCTCGTGTCTTCTCAGTCTTCAGGAAGTAACGATCATGCTAATGGGGATGAAGATGAGCCATCGTCTACATATGGTATCCCTCTTCAAAGATGGATTGATTTAGCTTGTGGCTATCCTTTCAGGCAGGATTTCTTGGATGATCAGAATTGTGGCTACTCTTTTCAACAAGATTTCCTCCCTCCCACCCATCTCCATGAGTTTCATTTCAATATTGATTATATGTCTACTTATGCTCATGATTATTATGTGCTCAACTTATCCTTGTTGTGTTGCATAATTAAGCACAATAGGAGACACCTTGAAGAAATGATTAATAGATGGTTGCACTAGTTGTATTACTTCACCTGACATCACCTATCACCTGATCTTTAGGGCCCCATGACCCCAGGTAAGTAGGTAGGTCATCTTGCTTTCCTTGCATTTGCATCTTGATTTCTCATGGTGGTTTAGTTGCAATTTGTTTTTCATTTTTCTCTACTTGCATATTGCTTTCATCACATTACATGTTTAGTTTTAAAAATTTTGAAAAAATGATTTTTTTTTTCTAGATTAGTTGTTATTTTGAGATTTGATATATATGGACGAAGGGTGATAAAACCACCCTAGATTTTGAAGTTTTATGTTTCAGTGTAGGCACGGGTCCACCAGGAGATGATGTTGTTCTCATGCAATCTACGAAGAGTACATGTCCCCAAGTAGGAGCAAGATGTTATCCCCAATTCCTAGGGATAACATGGAGTATTGAGAGACAACTTGACCAACAATGTCCACTTACACAGACATAGACCCACCTCACCACCGCAGTTCCAGGTCCATCATGAGGGTATCCACCACATCAACTTGCTTCCGGATGACATTGGGTCTTGCTCCATGAGGTATAAGCCAGGTATTATTGTGAGTGTAATTTCAATATTTGAGGCATTTCCGTTTGTTGCATTTTAAACTGCTTTTGATTATGTAATGTCTGCTTGGAAATTATGCTCTTTGCCTTGTTTCACCTTGGTGTTTGACATTGCTCCCTAGTTAGTGGGTCACCCTTAGGGATAGGTTTTCTATTGGGAGGTCCTCTTGAAGAGTCATCGTGCCATTCCTGACCATACTTGTCACTTTCAACACTTCATCCCCTCATCTCCTTGCTTTTTGGGAATTTAGGGTGTACTGACTCAAGAAGGGATTGCCCCTCATTTCATGGGAAGAAGGGGTTGAAGGCCTAGAGGCTTGTAGGTGGAAAAAGATAAAATCCAATCATGAACCTTATAGATGCTCGCTCAGGGATCCTACGAACAATGAAATGTCTCTCATAAGAAATAGATGGGACTCGTGAAAATAACTAATACAAAATGCCAACCAAGGTGGAGCATGTGTGGGAACTATTTTTCATGCTTACGTAGAAGCCCCACACATTGTCTTCGACTTGGGGAAGCATGATGTGACCAGGGTAGATTCAAGGTGGGCATTGTTTTTCATGCTTAGGTAGAAGCCCCACCTTGGCTTCAACCTGGAAACAACTTAAATGAATAAAAGGAAATAAATGGGCTTGGAAAAAGGTTGAAATGAAAAACAAAGGCGCACCACACCCTCTACAAAGGCACCCATAAATGAGATACTACAATCCCTTGTATGTCATGAACCCCATGCCCAAAAGTCTTTCCTCCATCCACCTCATCTTATACAGGTGGCTTAGAGGGGGGTTCCACTTGGGAAACACTCCTAAAATTGAGGTACGATTCACCCAATAGGTTGCTTTGTCAACCCTCCCATACCTAAACTTGGTGAATTGCATAGGGTCTTTGAGCACTTGTTTATTCTGATGAGGTGGTTTTAATGTACATGTTTAGATGGTTCTTTTATTGACTTTATTTACTTATCATGATGCATTTGAATTGAGATCCTTGGAGGGCGTATTCATTATCTTTGCAGGACCTAGTTGGTGGACAAATTTGGAAGAACAAGCCTACCTTGGGCTTCCTTGGGGCTTGAAGCCCACAGGTTGGATACCATGCCCCACATACTGGACGATGATGATAGCTTTTGGAGGCCACAAAGACACCTTGGAGGAACTCACTTATGCCCCTACTAGCCCAACATTTTTCCTTTGGAGGCGAAAACATCACATTTGGAAGGCTTGACATCTAATGGGGCTAGGGTTTGGGGTGATGGTGTTGATTGACTTGACACTTGGAACGTTTTCATGGAAGGAGGCATGGCTTGGATGAGAAAACCCTAGCGCATGAGAGGGAGGCCCTATAAGTTCCAATGACTTCCATCCTCAACTCCAACGACTTGCAAAAAGTTCTTAAACGTCACTCTAGAAAAGGGATGATGTCATATTAGGGGTTTATTATGTGCATTTTTTAAAGTTAAATTTGAATTTGATAATTTAAAGGGGAAAAGTAAGGGTTGTTGACCCCTTACGTCGTGGTTACCCTAAAGTTAAGTGGACAAACAATTTTAGGAGGATTTGTATAAATAGGGATCACTTATATTTCATTTTGATGATAGCTCTCCCATTGTGAGAAGTCTCTTGGCCAAAATTTGCGCCCTATTTGGGAAATCTCTCTTGCTATGGTTTGTATTGGCTATTGGATGAAGAAGTGATGCACTATCTCTCTAGGAGCTTATTTCTTGCATTGTGGCAGATTTATCTTGTTGATGTTTGGACAATGTAATGAATCTCTCTTGTTATTGTTTTTCTTCTTGGTCATAAGGTTAATTAGCTAGAATTTTTGGGGAGTATAAGGCATACAACCCCACTAATCCCATCATGCTTGTCTTGGAATACTATGCTGCATAAGGGTTTACTAGGAGAAGTAAAAGGGCTTACACCCTCCTAGTACTTCCTAGCTAGTATTGCTTGCCTTGGGGAGTTAAAGGACTTACACCCCCAAGGAGGTAGCATAGCTATATCATTATTTTAAAGACTCCATAACCCAATAGCTAAAGGCACTGATCTTTTTTGCATTGGAGAAATAAAGCATTGCATTGGTATATGTGAAAACACAAGATTTTGATATTGTCTAAATTGGAATCTATTCTATGTGATTAAATATTTCTAAGGCCTCTAAGGCGTCTTGTTTTGTCAAGGACTTATTGCTGCTGCAATAAAACAAAGATACAACCACCAGAGCTGCAACAAATCCTTCATAACTTTCTAAATAACTCTCCTTTCAACTGTCAAAATTTGCTAACAAATTGCCCCTATAATCTACTAGTCTCAGCACACTTTTTGGGTGGTTTACTTGCTTGTTTTATGGGTTGAAATTTTCTGTTGTAGAAGTAGTTTTCGACAACCATAAGGATGATAAAATATCTCTGCAATACTTGTTTATAACAACCTTAGTTTATTGGTAAAGTCTTATGCTTTCATACTTGAGTTATACTAGTGATTGTTAGCTTACCTCTTGTATCATTATTCTGACTTTTAGGATCTTGTTTAGCAGCTCTAACAACCATTCACTTGCTGATATATATATCTTTTGACTGCTTCAAACAAGGAAAGCAAGATTAACTTTCTTTTCCACTTAACCTTAAGCTTGCATACTCATATTTTCTTGTGTCTCGGGCAGGTACAATCATCGTTTGCAGGTACTTAAGTTTCTTGGAAACTATTAACCACTTCCGAGACTCATTTCCAATCTATATTCCATTTAGTATCTTGACCTATAGAGGCATCATTTCCATCCTCTCACTTTTCATCTCATTTCCCCTCAGGGTCACCCGAGACTCCCCCCTTGTGTTGGATTATTCCTTCACTAAAGTGAGGGGAGGGTTTATTTGAGATGACAGTGGGTAAACTCTCCCATTGTTGTCGCCATATTGTGGCTTGGTTTGGGCTTTTACCAACCTACATTTTGCATGATAACACAACTAAGGAGGCTAGAACGTACCCTTAGTTGTACTACTCGATTGCTCAAGTACTAGAGAGTATCTTCTCGAGTGTTGTTCTCGGTTGCACTATAACAGTCAGGCGATCAATCAATTGATATATGGTTGGTTTCAGGATACCTAGGGGGCTCTCGATATACCATAGGTACTTGGAAGAGCAAGTTCATATACAGGTGTTGTCTAATGTGCTACCACTCGATCTAGTACCAAAAAGAGTTACAAGGGTGTCCAACAATGTGAGATTAAAAACCTCTTGTATTTCTTGCGTGTATGCTTCCCCGATTACGGATTTATGCATTGAACGACATGTCATTGTAGTTTAAAGACGTTGGAACACATATCTACCCTAAAAAAATTTTAACCCATAATTCTTGCCATGGAAAGTGCTATGATATCACTTGTAAGGTACCAGATGTAATATAATATGCAGAAATAAGAATATTCATAAGATATCAATGGAACATCAAAATATGAGAGGAACAACACCAAAAAAATACATTTATTCAAAGAAAGCAATGTTCACTTGCCTCTTCTAGGGGGCAACCTCCAACAGAGCAGAGCTCTGTTACAATAATTCTCAAGACAAGCTATCTCATGCCTCCTACTCTTATTTATACTAATTCTATCTTCTAAAGAACATTCTAGAGGAATATATTTCTAGAAGCAAAAACTTCTATTAAGTCTTCTTACATTGACTTGTTCACATTTATTAAATAGGCCTTACTAACTAATGTCAACCTTTATTACATGGAAAATATATTTAGGTCTTATTAACTAATATCGACCTTTATTACATGGAAAACATATTATTCGATCTACATGAGGGGTTAGGTCCCTAACATTTATTTCTTCATACAGGACCAACCACCTCATACTATCACTTTTCATTCACTATTACTTAATTCCCAGGAACATATATCATTTTAAAAATGTCATCTTTTCTCCTCCTGTTGTATGAAATAAGAAATGTTTTCTCTATCAGTTTGATATGGATATTTGACAACAATGTTATATTTTGATCAATAAAAAAATTATGGTCAAGGGAAGATTTTGAAGGGGATATATTTCAACGTGATTGTTTTAATGAATTATGTTTGGATGAAATTATATATGTATTTTGGAGAATGATTGATTGTTAAGGGCCAATTAACCCATACTCTCATTTTACATGAATTATTCCTAGTTCCCAAATTTCATTTTCATTTTAGTCCATATTTCTTCCCCCTGATACATAAGCAATTCCAAAGTTTTTTTTTGGAAATAGACAGTGGATATGCTAGCAGTTAATGGAGAGATATTTGACATCACATGCATGAGATGATTATTGGAAAACATTGAAATATTGGCTAATGGTTGATGTTTGGTGTGTGTTATTTTTGAACATGTGTCACTCTTTCCCTACCATCTATATTCATTTTCAAGACATTATAAAGCCTCTCATACTCCCAATTGCATTGTAATTCCCATCTTCCTAAATAATAATCAGATGTATGAGGTGGTGAAGTATTTCAAAGCTGATATGAAAGTTTGTCTTGAAGTGCCCTTTCCTTTTATCCCTAGTTGTATGCATGCTTGCTTGTTGATCGAATCGAACTATTTCTAAAACTATGTTAATGCAAATGGTATTGATGTTTCACTTGTTATTGTATGCATACTCTAATTTAGCCTTATACTTTATAGAAGATATTTTTCAATAGAGTCTGTTATCAGACAAATCGATAAGTGCAGACACAAACCGATCTCCCTAACTTCCACAGGAAGCTAGAACAAAACAAGATAGAACACAAACTTCACCTTAGACTTCATTGTCATATAAACTAGTTTAGAGAGGTACAAGTGACACACCTTTTAAATGATGCTTGATCCTCGCTAATGTCGTCCTTGTAGCTCCTTCTTTGAGTTTACGGGATGGTGAACCTATTTAAGAAGCACAAACCAACAAAGAGAGAGAGTACAAAGATATATATATTCCAATGAATTCTATGTATAAGATCAAGGAGTTATACAATAAAGCTAGGACACCTTTATAGGGAAGAAATGTATTGTTGCATTATATTAAATGGAAAGTGGAGAATACAACCCATGCCTTGATGTTGCAAGGTCCCTTTCAATGGCTCTTTTCTCCAACACACACACCTTTTCTCCAATGCCTTTGATGAAGAAGATCCACAATCTGACTTAAAGAACTAAAACAAAGCCCTCAAGTATAATCTGTAGTAGAACTCTTCATACATATGCAAGCCCTTACAAACCTTAGCCTTTTCCACGAGAGATCCTTCTTTATATAGGGTGAAAGAGGGATGGATGAGGAGATTAGGACGATCCCACTAAATCAGAGAAGTGAGTAATATACAAACAGATC
>ML848445.1:7964-24707 GCA_009831015.1 Picea engelmannii | reverse complement strand
TCCTTATTTTAGGGTTGGGTCCACTTCTAATTTCTCCATTAAAATTATTATTGAAATAATTTATTTTGTATTCACTTTGAATTATAATACATGCATCACTTCACTTTATTATTTACCTTTTAAAATCTCTTAAACCACTTTGACTACTTTGACCTTTTTGGGCTTCTAGATGACATATGAGGGTCCTCCACCTTCGTAAGGCCATAACTCTCAAACCGTGAGGAGTTATGTGATGTTCTACATACCACCAGAAATGGAATGACATGTACTATCCATATAGAATAGTATTATCTGAAAATATATCATAACTCATACCATTACCCATCAAACAAACTTGGGTCTGTTACCCAAACCTGGGGTCTCCAACTTCTCATGGCCATAACTCTCTAACCGTGAGGAATTATGTGACGTTCCAAATACCACCGGAAATGACATGACAAGCACTATCCATCTAGGATATTTTCCCTGACAAATTCACTTTCCTTCATCTCATTATTTCACAATTAATCATGGGTTCTCTTACTCCACAAAGCATCTTCCCGTGAGGGCTTTCACCATAAGGGAACCACTTTGGAGTTCATCCATATTTACTTCTTATCAACCATGACAAAACAATAATGAGTCATATTTACATCAAACAATATTGGGTCCATTACCCAAACCTTTGTGCTGTGGGGCTTTCTTCAAGGGTTGACATCAATTACAACCAACCTTAATCAACAGGAGGTCATTAAAAAATACATTTCTAAATTTCTTGAGGCTCACTTTTACAAGCTCTAAGTCTGTAATAAATTTTGTCTAACATTTGGTTTGGTTTTTCCTTCAAAAAACTCAAATCTCAGGTTTCGGTGGCTAAGCGCATTTTCAAAAGGGCTTCTAAGCCATCAAAATCCTAGCTTTCGGCGACTTAATGAAAAATTGAGGGCTATCTTAGCCACCGAAAGCACAGGAACTTGGAAATGGTTACAGCACTGACATTCTTGGAGCAGTGATTATGCTACAGTTATGGGGGAACTTTTGTTGAGGTTTCAACACACAGTACAGGGTTCACGTGATGGTGAAAGCAATAATATTAGAACTAATCTTTGAAGCCTCTATTTCACAAATTGTTGCTCCTATTCAACTAGAATTTAAATCCAAAATATACCTTGGCCTGGCTCTATCAAGATTGCAGCTTATATTCCTATGTTAATTGAACCATGTGTTTTAGATGCTCTATTTCCTTCTGTTCTTGAAGGAACATGTGCCATATTTGGTACATTCGATTGTGGTAAAACTATCATTACTCTTGCCAACAAAGGTATATCTCATCATAGTTTTTGCAGACAAGAAAGCATGATCAAAACGTGTTGAATCAAATCAGGTGTTATTTGGTTTTGAAACAAATACATACTAAAGAGATACAACACTGATTTCTGCAACTTATTTGAAGCAGCCCTGAACTTAAATGAACAGCCTTGAAGATCAAGAAGCTGAGAGGAAACATATTTTTGCAATTTTGAAAGCTATTTTCAAAACAGAGCTTTCGGTGGCTTAGGCATGATTTCACAACTGCCCTTAGCCACCGAAATCATATCTTTCGGTGGCTTACAGGGTAGAAATTTTGGCTCCTTAGTCACCCAAAGCGCAGAAAATTGCCAATTCCTCTTCTTTTTGCTCAGATTGATTATTTTTTGATCCAGATGCCTTGAGGGTGGTTTATAATGATAGATAATAATTAAAGGGATACAGAACATCATCCCTTTTCATCTTTTGAGGTAGATGATGAGGCAAGAAGACTAAGTGGTCTTTCTATTTTTGGGTAAAAATGCACAGATTTTGGTCAAAAGATCAAAATTTGGCTTGGTTGAGTGTTTTTAGGAGAATATGGTCAAATATATTATCAAATATCATCCATGAGTGCAGGTGTCACTTCATTGGATCAATAGAAATATGTTAGGGATCAATTCCTAAAATGTAGGAATATGACTAGATTTGGAAATCTGGATTTTCCTGTTTTAGTCACGTTCTTGGGAGACAGATCCTGATCATCTTGAAGAGTATTTTTTGAAACTAAAGGATTTTTTTAATAATAATGGGCTGATATTTAATAACCTCTCTTAGTTTCCCAAGATATATTTTTATTTGTGAAATATAGGTCAATCTTTGAGCACCATATTTCCATAAATTAAATACTTTGTTTTTCCTGTTTTAGTCATTGTCTTTGAGTACAGATTCTAATGAGATGGAAGAGTATTTTTAGAAACTGAAGGATGTATTTCATAATAATTGTCTGATATTCAATAACCTCTCTCATTTTCCCAAGATCTATTTTTATTTGGAGGATATACGTGAATCTTGGAGAAACATATTTCCAGAAATTTCTATCTTTTCCAACCACTTCACAAATTCGAATTTGTGATAGATATCTTCCACAAACTAAAGATAGAAGAAGTGGTTATCAGATCCATATTTTGAGGATCTCAAATAAGTTTTAAAGGCTATATAATCCTATTTATTTTATATTGTAAAAAGGGAGGTCGACTATGGGGACTTGACCACTACTATTGTATTCTTCAGACTTTTTGAATATATATCAGACATAAGCTTATTTTTCCATCTCTGTTCAGACTTTCATATTCTCTCTTATCCTACTTGTATCTGAATATTATGTTCGTTGTTTATTGTTTACCTGATGTATGATAACTGTCAACTTTTCATTACATCGATAAACATATAATCTGCAAGTACTTCACTTATTTTATCTGGCCATTCATATGTACTTTGTGTATATGTTTATGCTAGTACTATAGGTATTCTCCATACTTTGACTGTTTATTAAACCTTCTGAACACCTTTGGTTGAAAGCCTTATATTTATGAAAGTATTCATATATGTCTAGAGTGTGTGAGATTTTATTGAGTCATCCATCTCGATCCATTTGATTAAAACATTGCAAGATTAGTTAAGTTACCAGGCATCTCTGAGATACAACCTAGGAGAGTTTCCTG
The DNA here is from genome assembly GCA_009831015.1 of Picea engelmannii. Taxonomy (NCBI): domain Eukaryota; kingdom Viridiplantae; phylum Streptophyta; class Pinopsida; order Pinales; family Pinaceae; genus Picea; species Picea engelmannii. Next base: position 21,717 of record ML848445.1, on the reverse strand, counting down.
GAGTGATAACATGTGATACAAAGTCTAGGGTATGTAGGATATTAACTGCAAAGGATTTTCAAGTAATATATCTCTTTGATATACCAGAGGATTTACAAAATAGTGCTCATACAATATTTCATGATTCTAATTAAGGAGGATAAACTATACCATTAGTCATACTACTTGATTCCCTAGTATGCAAGAGTGATCTCCCCAAGTATTGTTCTCAATGTACTATAGTGACAAAACGGATGATAAGTTTATGTAAAAAAGGTTTTAGAGGTTGATGTTTGGACAACATCGGGAAGATATTCTCTTAGATTAATAATTAATAATATAATTATTGATCATTAAATACTATATATAATAAGTAAATGATAATAATAAATAGTTATTGATTATCCAAGGGACGCATCCTTTCATGGATGCTCACCATATGTTATCTATAAATGGAACACTCATTATTGTAATAATAAAAAATATCGATCATATCTCACATAGAAAAACAACATGGTATCAAAGCGGGACTGGGCTTGACTCCCTCACAGGAGGGCCCATGAAAATGAGAGTAGATTAAAGTGTTGGGAGTGTTAAATTTATGGGGTTGTTACAATCTCTATGTACAACATATTTACTTTTTACTCCTACCTAAATTATAGAAAAAATTCCATAAATTATGGAGGGTAGTATTTTCTAGAAAAAATGTCTAATTACTCTAAATATGAGGAATGTACTGCATATTTACTTCTACATATATTTATGCAAAGAATTGCATGAATTATGGAGGAACAATTTAACAAAGTCAAATACTATGTGGATGGATTATAACCAAATTAATCTTTGGGTAGTTACGCGAGGTATTCTCCAACTACTTATAAGAAAGAAAATTAATTTTAAATTTAATTTTCAAAGAGACGTGTCTTTTTGGATCAATCTAATATTACTATAAAAAGACACTTGAAATATGCAACAATAGACACACATATTTTTTCTCTCTCACATGTGGGAAGTGATCTAAGGAAGAGACCGAAGTTTCTAAGTAGTTGAAATTTTTTGAGTTACTTAGTGGTGTTCTAGAGTTTACTAAAGTAATATCCTATATCAACATGGTTAGACATATGACATCGAGTATATGATGGATGTGTGTTGGTAGCCATATGAAATCGAGTATATGATGGATGTGTGTTGGCCATAGTAGAATACATATCATTTGGAGGGTCATTGTATATAGTTGTGCACAAGATAAATTGATCTCATCTAGGAGATGCTTTTTGTTGTTCGTGCTTCTTGTTCCGGGCAAGTCACAAGTAATAGCTCTGAGAATGAGACATAATGATGATCGCATGAGGTAAACATGGAGGGAAATACCTTCCAACATGATATCAAGGAGATACATTTCCAGAAATGATGCTCAGAGACAAAAAGTCTCTAGGAGAAATGTACTTCCCAGGACGGGACCATGCCAAATAGCAGAGACAGTTCTAGTGACCATGGATACAGCTATTCAAAACCGACTATAGAAAAATTGTGGTGATATATCCAAGTAGAGGAGGTTGTACTACATCCAGATGGATCAGAGATTGAGTTACTGCCAGAGAATGAGGAAGAGATACCTTTGGTGTCAGAGGGAGAAAATAAAAAGGAGGAGTCGCCTTCAACTCTATAGGGAGTGTTGATGTTTGAGGAAACATCATGAAACATTCTCCCTGGAGGGTCCTATGTTGACTAGTAGGGGGGAATGTAGACTTCATCCTAACGTGCCTCAGAAGGTGAGATGAAAGAACCAAGACATTGGTTTCACAAGGAAACCTCGATATGTCTTGTGAGACATTGGTTCCATGAGGGAACCTCGATATGTCTTGTGAGACATTGGTTCCATGAGGGAACCTCGATATGTCTTAAACATTGGTTTCATGAGGAAACCATTATATGCCAAATATGGTCCAATATGACATTACCTTCTAGAGGGAAAAAGTTGAGCCTATTGATCAAATTTATCATGTTGATCTTATAGATCTAGTTAATGTTCCAGGAGATATTGCAATAGGTTGGAAGAGACCTGCATGGGCTCGTCGAACTCTGCAGAAGGCATAAAGACATGCAACTCCTCATGGTACCTTCTAAGTGAGAAAGATAACTTAGAGATATTCATGCTATGTCATAGCTATGATCCACGTCATTCATTTTTTATCCTTCCAGTTATGAGGAGAAAACTAGTGCTCAAGTATGGAGAGATGTCATGACGAAGGAGTATCAGTCCACCATGAAGACTGATGTGTGGGATATTGTTTCGAGACCTGAGGGGAAGTCTATAATGACTTCCAAATGGATCTATAAGATCAAATACACAGCTCACAAGAGCATCGAGAGGCAAAAAATGATATTTGTTGCTAGAGGATTCTCTCATGTAGAGGGAATAGATTATGAGGAGATATTTTTTCATGTTGCTCGATACACTTCTATCTGAATGATTATTTCCCTTGTAGCATCCATGGGTTGGAGACTACATCAAATGGATATGAAGACAGTATTTCTCAATGGAGAGATTGAGCAAGAAGTATACATCGAGCATCTAGATGATTTCATGATACATGAGAAGGAGTATCATGTGTGCAGGTTGAACAAGACCTTGTATGGACTTAAGCATGCACCTAGAGCTTGGTATGCGAGGATTGATGGGTACCTGATGAGTTTGGGCTTCAGTAAAAAAAAAATGTTGTTTATCCCAACTTGTACTGCAATATTGTTAATGGTGAGTCCCTAATTTTGGTCCTCTATGTTGATGATTTATTCCTCACTAGTTCAGAGAGCCTTATTGTTGAATGCAAGTATCCATTGGCCTATGAGTTTGAGATGAAGTACCTTAGTATGATTCACTACTTCTTGGAACTAGAGGTGTGGCATAGAACTGATGAGATCTTCCTAAGTTAGGGGAAGTACACAGTTGAGATATTAAATAAGTTTGGGATGTTGAACTAGAAGCTCATGGCTACACCAATGGTGATGATCTGGAGAAACTAAGTGTGTCTTACTTTGACTCTGATGAAATTGATCAGATTCTATACAGACAGTTGATCGGATCATTGATGTATCTGGTTAACACTAGACCAGATATTTTCTATGTAGTGAGTACACTTAGCCAATTTATGAGTCAGCGGAGATAGACACAATGGATTGTTTTGAAGCATGTGTTGAGATACCTACAAGGCACAATTGGACATGCTATGAGATATACTTCCAGTGTTGACATGATATTGCAGGGATATACTAACTATAATTGGGAAGGGAACGCAATGGATAGGAAGGGAACCTTTGGGTATTGTTTCACTTTGGGATCTGCCATGGTTTCCTGGTGTAGTAGAAAACATACTTTTGTGGCTTTGAGCACAGCAGAAGCAGAGTACATTGCATTAAGTATGGAAGTCCATCAAGCAGTGTGTATTTGCAAGATCCTTGCAGAATTATCTGAACATGTGTTGGATTCCACCGTTATTCATTATGGTAACCAAATTTGTGTGAAGATCTCAGATAATCCAGTTTTTCATGAAAAATTGAACCACATTGAGATCAAGTACCATTACATTTGAGACATGGTGCAGAGGAACGCAGTATTAGTGTAGTAACTTCCTACAGATGAGAAGGTTATTGATTTTCTTACCAAACCATGATGAAGTTCAAGTACTTCTATGATAGACTTGGCGTGGCATAGAATGCCTCCCTCGTTGAGAGGGAGTGTTGATGTCTACATATTCTTGATACATTCTCCAACTTGTACTCCTCTGTGACTGATTTGATTTGATCTGTGAGGACACTTATCTGATAAGGGATAAGTGGGACACTTATCCAAGAAGGGATAAGTGGGTTTGGGCTTATCCGAGAAGGGATAAGTGAGTTGATTTGTAAGGACACTTATTTGAGAAGGCATAGCCCAACGTCCCTTATGGAGAGCACATGAGGACACGTCCCATGTGGAGAGCACATGAGGACATGTCAAGTGAGTTGACCTTGACGTCACACACTATGGGGAGTTAACCCTAGTGTTTCTAGAGGGAGTATCCTCTAGAAGTCCACATGGAAGTGCCATGTGTGACATACATTCTCCAAATCGTACTCCTATGTGAACTGAGTTAATTTGATCTGTGAGGAAACTTATCCGAGAAGGGATAACTGTGTTTGGTATTATAGCCCAAAGTCCTGTGTGGAGAGCACATGAGCACATGTCCATTATGGAGAGAACATGAGGAAATGTCAAGGGAGTTGACCTTGTGGTCACACACTATGGGGAGTTGACCCTAAGTGTTCCTAGAGGGAGTAGCCTCTATAATTCCACATGGGAGTGCCATGTGTGATAGACCTTTTGCTACTATGGTGGTTGTGTACCACTGGCGTATATTGTGTGTCTTTGGACAGTATTTGTGTGATACTAGTTGATTACAAAGTAGTCAATGGACTACAAGATGAATACATCATGGAAAGATACCTCCCTACATAAAAGGCAGTGTTGATATTCCAGCATCGGGCAAACCTTCTTTTAGACTGGGCTACAGACCAACGGAGATAGGATACATTTATCATAAAGGTGCACTTGTGGTAAATGGGCCCAGGCATAGTCCTTCCTTGATCATGAAAAGGAATAATATGGACTCGAGGTGCTTTCCATGTGTCATTTAAAATCAGACCGACATTCACTCATAGGTGTGTACCTGTGATGAGTGATCTCGGTGTGGTATTTTTCCTAGTCATGGTGATTTGAAAAGGAATGATAAAGACTCAAGATGCTATATGCTATTACATGTGTACTGAGAGTGAGCATGATCTCATAAAGAGTCAATTGGCTCAGAGGGAGAGTCGCAAAAGGAGTTTCCCCTTAGTTCAAGTGGGAGAGAGACATCTCCCATAACTGACAGACAAGTGTCATGAGTCTAGGGTGAAGTTTGTATACTTCATAGACAAGCTTGGAATGATGAAGAATGTATCCCTCTTTGAGAGGGAGTGTTGATGTTTGGAGAACATCGCAAAGATATTATCTTAGATTAATAATTAATAATATATTTATTGATTATTAAATACTATATATAATAAGTAAATGATAAAAATAATAAGTTATTGATTATCCAAGGGATGAATCATTTCATGGATGGTCACCATATGTTATCTATATATGGAACACTCATCATTGTAATTATAAAAAATATCGATCATATCTCACATAGAAAAGAAACATTAGATGTGGCTAAGGAGCTTATGATATACTTAAGGGTATCTAGAATATCAAATATGTATATAGATTATGTCTAATGTGGCATTACTCGCTAGGTTCCAATAAAAGTGTATGAGGGAATCCAAGTAGGTGACTTCACTTGTATTCCTTTCATGTATGCTTACCAACCATAGTTTTATCCATTAAACAATAGAGCATTGTGTTTAAATACATCAGAAAACATGTCTCTATTCTAAAAAAAATCTCTAAAAATTGGGCATATGCTAGCAGAGAAAAGAGTTTCGATACCACTTATAGTGTACTTAATTGGAAAAAACAATAAATTATGAAGAATATTAGAAGAAATGTAAACTGCATAAAAAAAAATAGAATAAACAAGAGTATTGAACCTGCAGAATATAAACTCTTATATTGATAATATAGAAAGACAACAATGTTCACGGGCCTCTTTGAGGGGCAAACCTCTAAATGAGCATATCTCCAATATAATGAAAATACTTGCAAAACATTACATAACTTCCTACATCTATGATTAGTTTCTTAATAACCAAACCCTAACTGCTTGTGTCTCCATCATTAATGAGTCCCAACTACCTAATGGAACTAATTTAAGAAAGATGACATTTTTAAAATTGAGTACCCACACACCAACTACCTAATGGGTCTTATTCAAAGATAGCCTTGGAAATTAATTAATCCACTCCTAAGTACCCCTAAATAGGGAGGTTAGAGTAGAAACCTAATGAATAAAGTCAAACTAATTTCAATCATTTATGGATGGAGGGTATTGGATGTGTTTCTAGTTAAACTAAGACTGAAAATATGAATGGAGAAATATAATGTTGTTGAGTGTCAAAATGGAAGACAAGGTCTAAGGAATACATATATTGAAGGTTCTCTAAAAGTAATCAAGTGTATGCTCCAAATATTTACTCTCCATCACCAATCTATGGTTTTGAAATTGATTTTGCAAATTTAGATGTTCTATGTATCTCACAAATTCCATGTTGTGGATTGGTAGGTGAACACGCATAAATGCATTCATGAGAAAACATAGTTGCTTGCACTTATTTTCAATAATTGTCTTATCATTTGGTAAGATAATGAATGGTTATATGCCACCAAAGGATGATGCTTGATGGATAGGTGTGATGTATTTTAGTCTGCTTGATGATAGATGATGCTTGATGGATGGACATTACAACTTTCACAAGGATGCTAGAATTCCACCAAAAGGATGACAGAGCATAATTATTATCTTTATATTGGCACGTGAAGGGGATGAAACCCTCCCAATCACAATGCTAAATCATGTGCTAGCTAACCCTTCAAGTACATTGAAGGAAAACATGATGTAATAATGAATGAATATATCCTAATATGAAGCATGAGGTCTAACCTATATAAATCATACACCATCTAGAAGGATTGTACTCAATAAAGGGGTCATAATTGACCTCATATGTATCAGTAAAAGACACCAAAATACCACATCATCCTCCAATGTTAGAGCATGACACTTAATAACTTTCTAACTTGCACATATAATCCTCATCCTGCCAATGTAAATTTAGTCAAGCATACGTAAATAATATGTCATTAACTCTCATAAGGAACCATAAGTCCACACTATGCTTGAGACAAGGTAACACATCGCTAATAACCATGAGCAATGTGGAATTTGGTGCAATTCATTTGAAAACCAACCAAATATGGACACCAACTATAAATTACCCACATGCAATTGGTCATGAACCCATCGAGTGCATCAGCCTGAACTACAAGTATAAAACTTAACACACATACAACAAAGTTACCAACTTAATCTGAACTCTAAAGAGTTCTCGGTTTTTAGGGGTCACATTTTTTACCTCATTTTGAAAAGTTCTGCTACAGGTAGCACCACCCCCCACCCCCGAGGTTGTTTTTTGATATTTTAAATCTTCTTATTCATAATGTATCCACGTTTTTTTAAATGCTTATTTTTTCAATTGTTTAAAAAAAAAAAAATCATTGTTTTTTCAATGGTGTTTTTAATAATTTTTCCATGTTTTTTCAATGTTAAAAATGTTGTATACCATTTAATTTTTTGGAATTAAGATTTTTCATATAATTATGTCTCCATAATTAATTTATGGTGCCATACTTTTTAAATATAGTGTAAAATATTATTTTTAACACATTTTTTACCTTTATTTCAATACATAGGAAATAAGTGTAGCTAAATAACACTATTTTAAAATATTTGGCAAAACAAAATACATTTTAAATCCATATACAATAATAAATATATACATTTTGGAAGCTATCCGCTTAAAATAACATGTCAAATAAATCATTTCTATGGACATAATTGAAAAAAAAAAAAAAAACATTTTTTTCTATAATTTAATACATTTGAAGCAAAAGAATGACAATATTTAAGGTCATTTCCCTAGTATATCGATTCACATACAAATAAAAGTAAAAGGAAAATAATAAAAAAGATTCATCATGAAACAACAATAGATACATATTCATTCTTATTTTAAAATCTGAAAGTCAAGACATTACAATTATAGCTCATCAAAAATTTGCAAAATTGAGCATCGTTCTCAAGGGCATCTTAAAAATAATCAAGAATAACATATATTTCAAATTCATCATTCTCAAGAGACACGTAATCATTTTCTTGGACATCATTATGTGCTTCCATTATGTCATTTTGATCTTGCATTGGGTCTTTGATATCCGCAAGTTCTCCAAAGTGATCATTTCCAATCAATCATCCTAATGGTAATTGAGGTTCCTTTGACATTTTTTCCACCTTTGATTCATTAAAATATCCTTTCCTCAAGCCAACTTCTTTCATTTCATATATATATATATATATATATATATATATATATTAAAAATAATAAAAATTCAAAGTATGATTTCATAAATTTTATAGCATAAGTCTTACTTGAACCTGAGAACAAGTCTAAAACCCAATCTCATTCATTTGAAAATGTATCTATAATATAATTAATTAGTGCTTGTGGTTTTCGATAAATGTTAACAAACTCTCCTTTCACATCATTTTCCTGATATGTTAGCTTTCTAACCACAACATTGTAAACCGATAAACTACTAGGCTTTGTTGATGTTTGGACAACATCGGGAATACATTATTTTATATATATATATATATATATATGACATAATATTTATAATACAATGTATAAATATACTTAGTAAATAAATAGTTACTTATTATCCAAGTGACACATCCTTTCATGGATGGTCACCGTATGTTCTATATATATGAAACTCTCATCATTGTAATAACATCAATTTAATATAAGCATTTTCTATTGTACTCGTGTCTCTGTGCAAGGTTATTCTTCTTGTGATCTTGGTTATTACTGTTGCTATTGTTCATGGTTTATGCTTCAGTTCAAGTAAATTTATAAAGTAACTGAATGTAATTGAACAACATTAAAATCCAACATGGTATCAGAGCAGCGTTCTTGAAAGAAGACTATTGCACATGCATTGACCTTCTACAGCAACTTGTTGTACCTTACCTGCAATTCATTGTTTTGTTGCAATTGCAACTCAGGCTAAAATTTATGCAATCTTCCAACAACCATGGTGAACCGTATTTTGGTGGAATATAGGCTTGATGGAACAACCAACTTCAATTCTTGGAAATCTAGATTGCTCATCACTCTAGAAGAGAGTGAACTAATGAAGTGTGTTGAAGAAGTTGTACCAGAATCAGCTGATGATGCAGAAAAAATCACAATGGAGGAAGAATGATGTAAAAGCCAGAAAAATCATCATCTATTCTGTGAGAGACCATTTAATCCCTCACATCTCCAACTTGAAGACAGCTAAGCAGATGTATGACGCCTTGAAGAAGTTGTTTGAGAGTAACAACACCAACATAACACTTGTCTTGAGACACCAACTTCAAAATCTCAAGATGACGAAGTCTGACACAGTTGCCACCTTCTTCATGAAGATTTCAGAGACCAGAGGTCAATTGGGTTCTATTCGTGAAATCATCTCTAATAGAGAACTGGTCATGATTACCCTTAATGGTCTTCCAAGCCATTGGGAGCCATTCATTCAAAGTATCAGTGGGTGATCCAAATTGTCCAAGTTTGATCATTTATGGGAAAACTGTACTCAAGAGTAGACTAGACTTTTAGCTAGAGGCATGCAATGTTCCCATCATGATGAAAATCAAGCCCTTGCCACTCATGCAAGGAAAATCAAAGGAAAAAGAAGAGGTTCAGAAAAACATTTCAAGGAAGGAAGTCAGCACCGACTTTTGAGCACAAAAAGAAGGACATGTCAAAGGTTCGGTGCTTCAGATGTGACAAGTATGGTCACTATGCAAAAAATTTCCCTACATGGAAGAAAGGAAAACAACATGCTTCCACTGCTAATGTTGATTTAGAACCACCTCAGAGGAAGTCAAGGAATGCAAGCATGAACAATGAAGATTTCTTCATCATTTCATCCCTCTCAAGTATGGTTCCTACTAGTAATGATGTTTGGTTGATTGACAATGGTGATTCCAGACATATGACTGGATACAGAGAGCACCTTACAGATCTAGTAGAGAAAGAATCTCATTTGCATGTTGTACTTGGTGATGATGCGAGATATACTGTAAAGGGAGTTGGATCCACCTCCTTACAATTGGATTTTGGCACCCCACTCCATTTGAACGTTGTATTATTTGTACCTAGGATGAGAAGGAACCTTGTCTCTATTTCATCCTTAGAGAACAAAGGCTACAAGGTTGCTTTCTCTGATGGAAAAGTTCTTGCATGGAACAAGAACTCTAGTATGGATTATGCCCAGGTGATTGGTGTTCGAGAGGATAGATTTTACAGATTGATTGTTCAACCAGTTCAGGCCCTAATACATGATTCTATTAGTTTGAGTGAACTATGGCATAGGACACTTTCTCATTTACATTATAGAGCTATTCCCGCTCTAGGGAAGATGCTGACAAACCTTCCAAAGATCCATGTTGAACACGATGGTATTTGCAGAGGTTTTTCTCTTAGAAAGAATGCCAAGAGGTCCTTTCTGAGCAGTGACAATAGATCCAAGGGGATCTTAGACTTGGTTCATACAGATTTATGTGGACCCATGACAGTTGCTTCCTTAAGTGGATACCTATACTATGTGATCTTCATTGATGACCACTCTCAGAAGACTTGGATTTACTTATTGAAGACCAAGGATGGAGTCCTTTCTAGATTTCAAGAGTACAAAGCACAGGTTCAAAACCTGACCGAAAAGAATATTAAAGTGTTGAGATCAGATAATGGAGGAGAATACATCTCCCAGGATTTCAGTGATTTCTGCATTGAGGCAGGGATCAAGAGGGAGTACATTGTTCCTTACAACCCTCAACAAAATGGGGTTGCAAAGAGGAAGAACGGATCTATTATCGAGGAAGTCAAGGCAATGATTCATGATCAACATTTACCTATGTTTTTGTGGGCAGAAGCATCAATGACTACAGTGTATGTTCATAACAGAAGTCCTCATAAGACTGTAAGGAACAAGACTCCTGAGGAGGCCTTCACCAGAGTGAAGCCTGAGGTTGGGCACTTCAGGATATTTGGGTGTCCAGTATACATTCATATACCCAAAGAGAAAAGGACAAAGCTAGACCCTTTAGGAAGAAAGGGTACATTTGTGGGGTACAGTGAGTCTTTGAAGGCATACCGGATCTACATCCCTGGTCAGAGACAAATTGAGGTGAGCATAGATGTTACCTTTGAGAAGGAGGTAGCCTTCATGAGATATAGAGGATCTCACATGGATATTGATAGTGAGAAAGAAGAAGAGATGGTTCATTCTCCCCCTCACCCTCCAATAGTTCAGAGGGAGACAGTTCATCCTATTGATCCCATTCATCATGTACCTCCAGTTGATCTTCCGAGAGATATTGTAGTAGGTTAGAAGAGACCTACATGGGCTCATCAGACTCTGCAGGAGGTAGAAGGACATGAAGCTCCTCATGGTACCCTCCGAGAGAGAAAGAGACCTCAGAGATATTTGTGTTATACCGCAGCTATGAGCCACATCATTGATTCTGAGCCTTCATGTTATGAGGAGGCATCTAGTCAACCAGTATGGAGAGATTCCATGATGGAGGAGTATCAGTCCATCATGAATAATAATGTGTGGGATATTGTTTCGAGACCTGAAAGGAAATCTGTAGTGACTTCCAAATGGGTCTATAAGATCAAACATAGAGTTGACAGAAGCATCGAGAAGCACAAAGCAAGATTTGTTTCTAGAGGATTCTCTCAAGTGGAGGGAATATATTATGAGGAGACATTTGCTCTTGTTTCTCGATACACTTCTATCCAGACGATTATTTCCCTCGCAGCATCCATGGGTTGGAAACTACATCAAATGGATGTGAAGATAGCCTTTCTCAATGGAGAGATTGAGGAAGAAATATACATCGAGCAACCAGATGGTTTCGTCATACATGAGAAGGAGTCTCATGTGTGTAGGTTGAAGAAGGCCCTATATGGAATCAATCAGGAACCTCGAGATTGGTATGCGAGGATTGATGGACACATTATGAGTTTGGGATTCAGCGAAAGTGTTGTTGATCCCAACCTGTACTACAATAGTGTTAACGGTGAGGCCTTGATTTTGGTCCTCTAAGTTGATAATTTATTCCTCACTGGTACAGAGAGCCTTATTATTGAATGCAAGTATGCGTTGGCCTCTGAGTTCGATATGAAGGACCTTGGTATGATGCATTACTTCTTGGGACTAGAGGTGTGGCAAAGAATTGATGAGATCTTCCTATGTCAAGGGAAGTACACAGTTGAGATATTGAAAAAGTTTGGGATGCTAAACTGTAAACCCATGGCTACACCAATGGTAATGAATCTGAAGAAACTATGTGTGTCTTCTTCTGATTCCGACGAGATTGATCCGACCCCGTAAAGACAACTGATTGGATCATTGATGTATCTAGTTAACACCAGACCAGATATTTTCTATGCAATGAGTGCACTTAGCCAATTTATGAGCCAACCTAAACAAACACAATGGATTTTTGTGAAGCATGTGTTGAGATACCTGCGAGGAACAATTGGACATGGTCTAAGATATACTTCTAGTATTTACATGATATTGTAGGGATATACTGAATCTAATTGGGCAGGGAGCGCAGTAGACAAGAACAGCACCTCTGGGTGTTGCATCACTTTGGGATCTGCCATGGTTTCCTAGTGTAGCAGGAAACAAAATTTTGTGGCCTTGAGTACTGCATAAGTAGAGTACATTGCATTAAGTGTGGAAGTCTGTGAAGCAGTGTGGATTCACAAGCTCCTTGCATATTTATTTGGACATGTGCTAGATTCCACCGTTATTCATTGTGATAACCATAGTTGTGTGAAGCTCTCAGATAATCCAGTGTTTCATGACAAATTGAAACACATTGAGATCAAGTACTATTACATCCGATACATGGTGCAGAGGAAGGCCATATTGGTGCAATACCTTCCTACAGATGAGAAAGTTGTTGATGTTCTTACCAAACCCATTACCAAGATGAAGTTTGAGTACTTCCATGACAGAATTGATGTGGCAGAGAATGTCTCCCTCACTGAAAGGGAGTGTTAATGTTTGCAGCTTCCTGAAAAATTCTCCAGATCATACTCCTCTGTGACTGAAGTGAATTGATCTGTGATGACACTTATCCGAGAAGGGATAAGTGGGTTTGAGCTTATATCCCAATGTCCCATGTGAAGAGCACATGAGGACATGTCAAGGGAATTGACCCTTGACGTGACACACTATGGGAGTTGACCTTAGTGTTTCTAGAGGGTGTAGCCTCTAGAAGTCCACATGGGAGTGCCATGTGTGACAAAAATTCTCTAGATTGTACTCCTCTATGAATTGAGTTGAGTTGATCTATGAGGACACTTATTCAAGAAGGGATAAGTGGGACACTTATTCGAGAAGGGATAAGTGCATTTGGGCTTATAACCCAACATCCCATGTGGAGAGCACATGAGGACATGTCAAGGGAGTTTACCCTTGACATCACACATTATGGGAGTTGACCATAGTGTTTCTAGAGGGTGTAGCCTCTAGAAGTCCGCATGGAAGTGCCATGTGTAGAAAACATTTTGCTACTATGGTGGTTGTGTACTACTGACAAAGATTGTGTGTCTATGGACAGTAGTTGTGTACTACTATGGAAAAATGCTTCCCTAGCTAAGAGGGAGTGTTGATGTTTCAGCATCAGGCATAACTTCTCCTAGATTGGGCTGCAAACCAAGGGAGATAGGATTCATTTATCATAAAGGTGCACTTGTGATAAATGGGCCTAGATGTAGTCCTTCCTTGATCATGACAAGGAATAATATGGACTTGAGGTGCTTGAGATGTTTTCCAAGTGTCATTTATCATCATGCTAGCATTCACTCATGGGGGTGTACCTATGGTGAACAATCTTGGTTGAGAATGTCTCCCTCGTTGAGAGGGAATGTTGATGTTTGGACAACATCGGGAATACATTCTTCC
>ML848444.1:36734-65848 GCA_009831015.1 Picea engelmannii | reverse complement strand
AACATTACCTTTGGGGATAATTCTTCTGCAAGGATAGTTGGAAAAGGTACCGTTAGTCTTGATAATGGAAAGACTAAAACACAAAATGTATTGTATGTTGAAGGGTTAAAACACAATTTTCTAAGTGTCAGTCAAATGCGTGATCAATATCACAACCTCACATTTCATTAGACTAAAGGATGTGAGAAAAGGAAAGAAGGTTCAAGAAGATTATTGGCAAATGAAAAAAAAATCCTGAACAATGTATACATTCTCAATGAATTCAAAGGAGAAAAATGTTATATGGGACAAGTAGAAGAAATTTGATTATGGCATAGAAGGAATGATCATATAAAATTTGAAAAATTAGTAAAACTCAACAAGACACAAGCAGTAAGAGATATGCCAAGGATCTCAAAACCTATGGACACTATTTGCAAGCCATGTCATCACAGGAAGAAAATGAGAGTTAGTTTCAAAACAAAGGAGTACTCAACATCAAAGCCATCAGAACTTGTACACAACAAGACACAACAAGACACAATAAGTAAGAGATATTCCAAGGATCTCAAAACCTAATGAAACTATTTACAAGCCATGTCAACATGGGAAGAAAACAAGACTTAGTTTCAAAATAAAGGAGTACTCAACATCAAAGCCATTGGAACTTGTACACACATACCTCTACGGGACAACAAGAACACACACTTTAAAAGGTGAGAGTTATTTTTTGTTTCTTATTGATGATTACACAATAATGACATGGGTTACATTTATTAAATAAAAATCTGAAGCATTTGAGAAGTTTAAAGCTTTTAAAGCCCTAGTTGAAAATCAAACTGATTTAAAAATAATGTGCTTAAGATCATACAAAGGAGGTGAGTTTACATCTTATGAATTTGATAAATTTTGTGAGAATCATGGAATCAAGAGACATTTTTAGAAGCAAGTAATCCACAAGAAAATGGGGTTGTAGAAAGGAATAACAAAACTGTACAAGAAAAGGTTAGAACAATGTTGAATGAAGCCAAACTACCAAACACCTTTTGGGGAGAATAAGTCATCACACCAATATACATTTTGAATAGTGCACAAATTAGAGTGAGAAACAACAAGACACCTTATGAATTATGGAAATGTAGAACAAATATAGTTAAATACTTTGAACTATTTGGGAGCAAGTTTTATATAAATAAAAATGAAGATAATTTAGGAAAGTTTGATTCTAGAACAGATGAACACATATTTCTTGGCTATGCATATAGAAGAAAGGCTTGCAAATGATACAACAAAAGAATGCACAAGGTTGTAGATAATATTGATTTAAGGTGGATGGAGAAATACCTCAAGAAGAAAATTTACGAACAAATGAAGATCTAATTGAGACAATCTCTAAAGAAGAAGAAAAGGAAGAAGAAAAAGAAATAGAATGACAATAACCAAAGACACCATCCATAATTTTCCAAAAGAATCATCTACAAAAGTAACATTCTTGGTGATATAGATACAATAGTTCAGACTAGAAGAAGATTAAACTTTTATTTTCTATCTAAAATAGAGCCCACTAATTTTACACAATATAGTGAAGATAAGCATTGGGTTAATGTTATGGAAGAAGAACTAAATCATGTTGAGAAGAATGAGACATGGGAACTTGTGCCTAGACCAAAATACATGAATATGATTGGCACCAAATGAGTCTTCAAAAACAAATTGGATGAAGATGGACGAGTAGTAAGAAATAAAGAAAGATTTTTCTGTAAAGGGTATGCTCAAGTTGATGGTATTGACTTTGAAGAAACCTTTGCTCCAGTTGCAAGATTAGAAACAACCAAACTATTTTTGGCATTTTTGTGTTTCAAGAACTTCAAAGTCTATCAAATGGATGCCAAGTTGGCCTTTCTAAATGGAAATATAGAAAAAGTATCTATTGAACAACTAGAATAATTTCGATTGTTAGACAACAAAGATTATGTATGTAGACTGGAGAAAGCACTAAGTGGACTACAACAACCTCCTAGAACTAGGTATTTAAGACTTGA
Organism: Picea engelmannii; assembly: GCA_009831015.1. NCBI lineage: Eukaryota > Viridiplantae > Streptophyta > Pinopsida > Pinales > Pinaceae > Picea > Picea engelmannii. The sequence goes on along the minus strand of ML848444.1, from coordinate 63,827 downwards.
TAAATACCTACAATAACAAGGTTTCAATAGAGGCATTGTAGACAACAATATTTACATCAAAACATACAATGAATATCTATTAATCATTGTGGTTTATGTGGATGATATCATTTTTGGAAGTAATGCTGATATAATGAGCCAAAAGTTTATAGAATAAATGCAAAAGTAATTTGAGATGCCCATGCTTGGAGAATTGAATTTCTTTCTAAGTTTTCATATTTCTCAATCCAACAAATGCATATCCATTTCTCACAAAAAATATATCAAGGAAATGTTGAAGAAATTCAGAATGGAAGATTGTGCACCTGCCAGTACACCTATGATCACAATATGTAAGTCTAGAAAAGATGATGAATCTCTAGAAACAAATAAAACAATGTCAATGATTGAAATCCTACTATATGCCACAACATCAAGGCCATACATCATGAAAGCGATAAGATGGGTTGTAATATTTTAATTTTCACCAAAGGAGACACATGTGCAAGCAGTAAAAATAATATTAAGATATCTTAAAGGAACATTGGACTTTGGATTGTGGTATTCAAGAAGTAAGGACTTCACTCTAACAACATATACATATGAATATTGGGAAGGAAGTATTGATGAAAAGAAAAATACCATTGGAGGATAATTATTTCTAGGAAACTATATAGTATCATGGTTGAGCAAGAAGCAAATTTCAATCTCTCTATCCATAGCAGAAGCAAAATATGTTGCAGTAGCAATAGGTTGCACACAAGTTTTTTGGATGAAGCGGGCACTGAAGGATATCAAGGTAGAATATGATTATCCAATCTCAATCATCTGCAACACCACAAGCACAATAAACATTTCAAATAATCCTGTTATGAACTCAAAGATGAAACATATTCTAATAAAATACCACTTCTAAGAGAACATGTAGCTGAGAAAAGTGTAAAGATGGAATACATTACCACCAAAGAATAGGTCATAGATATTTTTACCAAACCCCTTCCCAGAGACACATTTGAATATCTTAGACAAAAGCTCGGAGTGATATCCCTCTCATCTTGTTAGTAAAGGGAAGAAAAATCTCGAGGGGAGAAACCCTTTGCCATTGATGTTAAAGGGGGATAAGTTACAGACAAAGGAATAATTGCATACACAAGGAAAGTTGTAGACAGGGGGAGTATTAGAATTGACTTAGGGATTCTGTCAATGATAGAGGGGGATATTGTTGTCAATGATGTTAAAGACAAGGGGAGACTACACATGTCCAAGATAAATATTGCAAGATGGAGGTTGTTGGAAATATTGTTTTTGGATTTTTGATGCTCAGTTTGGGTACCCTATCATTGAGTGTGTATTTACTCTAAATACCTAGCTCAAATGGGATAATAGGTTATATGGTTGGAAATATTATTCCAATACCTTTCCAACAATATATGACAATCCCTCTATCTCCTGAGGAGTGAGGAGATATGAATTTTTCTGTCATACAACCCAACCATAAAGTTCAGGTCGGCCCTAAAAGTGAGCATAGAAACACTATAAATACATGTTAGATGTATTTGAAGAGGATCCAAACAAGAATATAAAGTCTGAGGTGTGCAAAAGAGATCCGAGGTACATAAGAGAAGTTTGAGAGTATTCTTAGGGTCTAAAGGTGTGAAAGAGGAGTTTCTTGGAGTTTTAAGGGTGCACTATGAAGGACTAAGCTATATGATGCTGTAAAGTGCATTATTTTGAGTTGGTGATGCTATAGTATGGGATTATATTATGAGAATGATTCTATGAATTTTTCTAGGGAATGAAGGCTTAATCTAACTAGGGTTTGAATATATGTCTAGGGTATGAAGCAAAGAGAGGTGTTGGTGCATGAAAGTTAAGGGTATGATTATTCTATGAAATACATGAAATATGAAGCATGCAAGTAAAGTAATAAGTACTTTGTGTATGAAGAACTTAGTTTGGTTCCTATACAAGTCTTACTTAGTTAGAGCTCAGTTGAGGAGATTGGTGTCTCCAAAAGGTTGGTACCTACAAAATATCTTATTGAGTTGGTGCTAAGCTGAGGATATTGGTGTATCTAGTAGGCCGGTGCCTATAAGCTTTGTAACAGTATGTTGGTGCCTACATACATTTATAAATATAAGTTTTTGTGGTTTTCTCCCTCAAGGATTTCCACGTTAAACTCTGTGTACTATGATATGAGTTTCCTTGAATTTACTATTTTAAAGTTAATGAATGATTGATGAATGCTAATTTAAAGTAAAAAGTATCTTATATTGATTTATCCCCCCTCTCAATATAAGCATAAGTTCAACATTAAGTGTTTCATAGCAGGGAAAATTTTAGGGGATATATATCGCCCATGGGATAATTTTCCATGCTTTTTATAGAAAAAATATTTGCCAATTTCCATTTTTTTAAAAAGTGATTCGCCCAAATTCTATAGAATACAATTGTTTAACCTTAAAAATAGCCCAAAATTTATAGAAACTATATAAAATCCTTAGAAATTTGAATATTTTTACAAAAATATTTTTAAACATTTTATACTTTGTATATTAAGGAATAGTGAGATTCACCAAGGTTTCTATATTCTAAGATAAATTTCCATCCTTAAAATTATCCATATTTCATTGAAATTCACCTACGAAAAATCAAATCCCCTCATTAGATAGGTGTGATCCAATGACATAAAAGGAGTATAGATAACATACTTATTTATCCTAAGACTAATCGTGCAATTTCATAAGTAAATGATGTTAGGAAATGAGAAACACTTCCACATGAAACTTAGCATAAGAGAGGAAGAAATATTTAATCAAGAAAGTAAATGACAAAGCAAACACATAGTACACAAAGATTTGACCCTCGAAACCCAACCAGGAAAACCAACATTCCTTGATAATTTTTCTCTTTTATTGTCTTATTCCTTTAGAATAAAAGGTTACATGCCTAACCTTGGTCTACACCTAAGACAAAATCAACATCATACCTTCTTTCTTTACACAAGAACAACCCTGTAGCCAATTCGACTTACATCTACATGACCAACAACCTATAAAATGATTTCTCTAAAGATGAGATTTTATATCATTGCAACACACCTTATTTATAAGCTTTACAGTAGGTAAACCCTAAAGAAAGGTGCCCAAAAATGGTTTCATATCCTCGCAGATCATTGGATGCAAATCCCACAAATCTCAGGATTATGTTACAGTCGACTCTAAGTCAATTTACTTGTCGATTACCAATCAAATTCCATTATATCTTCAATTGGTTTCCATGCACCCACCTTTTGGACTCTTGTTGGTCGATTTCTTCGACTTAGAATTTACATGGTCGATCCACCTCGACCTTCAACTTGCTGTCGATTTCTTCGACTTCAACTTTACCTGGTCGATCCACTTCGACCTTCGACTTGATATCAATTTCTTTGACTTTCACCGCAAAGAATATAACAACCCAACATTATCCCACTTGTTGTCTTCTTTGCTGAAACTGAGAAATTTCTGAACTCTCAGTCACAGACCCAGGGAAACAATGCCCATTGCCTCTTTGGACCAAGAGAAATTCCCAACACTGACAAAATTGGTTAAGGAGTCTGCTATGTTTTATAGCATGTATATTTTCGCCAACAACACCTTATTTCTTTCCAACATGTCTCTCATGAAATGGTATTGTACATCAACGTGCTTAGTTTTGGAATGGTAAGCTAGGTTCTTTTCCAGAAAAATTGCGCTTTGACTATCACAAATTATCTTCATAGCTCTCTACTCAAACTCGATTCCTGAACACAACCTTTGCAACCATACTGCTTCTTTTCTTCCATGAGTGGTTGTCATGTATTCAACTTCTATTGTTGACAAGGCCACGACCACATGTCGCTTACTCATCCAACTGATTTCTCCACTGAACATCTTGAACACATATCCACTGGTCAACCTTCGACGATCCAAATTTCTAGCCCAGTCAGCATCGACAAAGCCATGTACATTTGATTCACTGTCAGTTCCAGGTTTTCCTTGGTATCATATAGCATAGTCTTTTGTGCCACATAAATACCTGAATACTCTATTGACAACTGTCCAGTGCTCCTTTCCAGGTGTCCACATGTATCTACTCAACACTCCTACTACATGAGAAATGTATGGTTGAGTACAGACCATCGCATACATTAGACTACCAACAAAAATTGCATAGGGAACACAGTCCATGTCCTTTATTTTCTCCTTTGTCCTTGGGAACTGTTCAATAATTATCCTTTCTCTCATAGGAATTGGCACCTTGACAGGTTTGCAATACTGGATGTTAAAAAGTTTCAATATTGTTTCAATATACTTCTTCTGGTTCAACCAGATCTTTCTAGATACTCTATATATCTTGATTTCCATTCTCAGAATGAAGTTCATTGCACCGAGATCCTTCATGTCAGACTTGGAGGATAACTGCTTCTTCACCTCCTTTATTGCGTTCATGTTGTTTCCAATCAACAACATGTCGTTGACATACAATGCTACATATATGAAATTCCCACCTTCTTCTTTGGAATATATACAATGATCATTTTTTCTTCTCACAAATCCCAAACTAAGGATGTATGTGTCGAAATTTTGGTACCACATCCTTAGTGATTGATTTATACCATAAATGGATCTTTTCAATTTGCACACAAAATCTTTCTTTCCCCTTACTATAAATTATTTAGGTTATTTCATGTAGATTTATTCTTCCAAGTCCCCATGTAGGAACGCTATATTTACATCCATCTGTTCTATTTCCATGTCAAATGTTGTAGCCAGAGACATTATTACTCTAATGGAAGTTAATTTTGCAACAGGGAAAAAATATCACCGAAGTAGACTCCTTTGACTTGGGAATATCCTTTCTCTACCAATCGAGATTTTAATTTCTTGACTTGACCTGCGACGTTCATTTTATTCTTGAATACCCAATTGCTACCAACATGATTTCTTCCACTAGGTAGTTCAACTAAATCCCATGTATCATTATTATGCAAAGATTCCATTTCTTAAACCATGGTGTTCTTCCAAAGTTTTCCCTCTATTGAGTCGACTGCCTCCTCAACCGACTTGTGTTCTTCATTAGTGGAAGTTGAATGAAGAATGGAAGTTGAGTGGAATATACCTTTTGAATGATTTTATTACTCATTTTGACCTTCTTACAACCAGGGTTGGTTGTTCCACCTCTTCATTTGATTTAATCGACTCATCTGAGTCAACTTCTTCGTTCATCATTTCAAACCACACCTTCTCTGGATTATTATTTGTTTGAACCATCACTTCATACTTGGAATTCCTTCCGACTTATATGAAGAACACATCTTGATTATACATTTTTTTCCTTGATGCAAGATTCCATAGCTTATATCCTTTCATTCCTTCTTTGTATCCAATGAAAATACACTTGGTTTCCTTCTTGTCTCACATGTTCCTCTTTTCCTTGGGAATATGCACAAATGCATCACAACCAAATATTTTGAGATGTGAAACCAAAGGCTTCTTACCATACCATACCTCATGTGGATTCGTGTCAACTAGTGCCGATGAAGGAGACATATTCACTAGATATTTTGCAGTGTCAACTGCCTCTGCCTAGAAATCTTGTTCGATCCTAGCACCACTGAGCATTCTCCTTTCCTTTTCCATCAATGTTCTGTTCATTCTCTCAGCAAATCCATTTTTATGTGGGGTATATGGTGTGGTATTTTGGAATTATATTCCACACTGCTTATAGAACTGATCAAATTCCTTTCCATAGAATTCACCACCATTGTCATTTCTCAACACCTTAACATTCTTATCTGTCTGATTTTCTATAATAGATTTAAACTCTTTGAATTTCTTGAAAACATATGTTTCCTTCCTCAGGAGATATATCCATGTATTCTTGGAAAAATAATCTATGAAGGAGACATAATACAGGTATCCACCAAGTGAAGGAACTGAAACAAGACCAAACACATCACTATGAACCAATTCTAGAATCCCCCGTGCCCTTATCACTCCATATGGGAACCTTACTCGACTTTGTTTTCCATATATACAATGTTCACAAAAGTCAACTTCTAAATTACATTTATGAAAATATTCGATCATACCTTTGTTATGCATAGCTTGAAGTCCTTTTTCTCCAATATGTCCCATCCTCTCGTGCCATAGCATGGTTGGGTCATTTTGACAAGGACTTGTTGAGTCGGGTTGAATCAAATCAGCCTGAATCGAGTTGATTCGAAGTCAAGCCAACTTCAAGAACATCAATGCTATTGCATCCAGTCAAGTTGACATTCCCTAATAACTTGTATAGGGTTCCAATCCAAACTCTTTTCATTAAGACCATAACACCTCTGACCATCTTGCACGTATCCTTCTGAAATAAAGTGTGAACCCTAGCATCACTCATCTTGCTGAAAACTATTCAGTTTTTTCCCATACCCGAAAAGTGTAGCACACCTGGAAGGGTTCTACTTCTCCCATCCTACAGTTTCAGTCAAACTCTTCCTCATCCAACAATTTTGGTTGTCAAGTCATCCCCCAAGAACACATATACTCCTTCATATAATTTCATATTTGCAGAACCATTCTCTATGTAGTTTCATTTGATAGGATGCTCTTGAGTCGATGAACCAAACATCTTGATCTAATTGTTTACTAGTCGATGCAAGGTACACATCACCTCCTTTATATGGAGTCATCTTTCTCTCAATCGACTACTTCTCATTGGATCATGTACTAGATTCTCTTGAGTTTGACTTGTAGTCCCTTTGTAATGCCTACATTTACCGCATTTCCAACATCTTATTTTTGTCGACTGAACCAAGGATTTAGATCTACCGTACGGATTAGACTTTTTACCGGAGAATTTTTCTTTATCTCTGTCAACTAGTCGACTTCTCACCACTAATTCATCTTTGGCCGATCCTTCTATTTTATTCCTTCTCATATATTCTGACAGTAGAGATGCAACCACGTCTTCTAGTGATAATGTGGTTGAATTACTCCCTATAACCACAACTAAGCTATCGTAGGAGTTTGGAAAAGAACATAATAGGATAACACATTTCTCATCCCCAATGATTTTAATATCCACATAAGATAACTAGCTTATAATGGTATTAAACACATTTACATGCTCAGTCACCAAACTTCCCTCACTCATCCTCAGAAGATACAACTTCTTCCTAAGGAAAAACTTATTTACTAGGGGTTTTGACTAGTACAAGCTCTCGAAGGTGTCCCACAGTTTCTTGGCTGAATCTTCACATGAGACATTCAACAGTACAAAATCTACAAGACAAAGATGAATCGTAGTCCTTTCCATTCTTTCCAGTTTCTCCCATTATTCCCTTGGAATACCTGTCAGGATGGTACCTGGAAAGACTACTACACATTTTTCTCGATCTAGAAGGAGATATTCAATTTTAATCTTCCAAAGCTCAAAATTGTGGAAATGAATTTTTCGATCTCAATCCTTGAGCTACTCGTCATTTTTTAGGCACAATCTATAAATATTTCTGAATTATGACTCTTACTGTACTTAGGATATAGCTTAGATCCAAGGTTTTTAAACCAAGCTATGATACCACATGTTAGGAAATGAGGAACACTTCCAAACTAAACGTAGAAAAAGAGAATAAGAAATATTTAATCAAGAATGTAAATGACAAAGTAAGAACACAATACACATATATTTTACTCTGGAAACCCAACTAGGAAAACCAACATTCCTTGAGAATTTGTCTCTCTTATTGTCTTATTCCTTCAGAAGAAACGACTACATTCCTAACCTTGGTCTACACCTAAGACACAATCGACATCATACCTTCTTTCTTTACACAATCAAAAACCTTGTAGCCAATTCGGCTTACATCTACATGACCAACAACCTCTAAAATGATTTATCTAAAGATTAGATTTTACAACATTACAAAACGCCCTATTTATAATATTTACAATAGGTAAAACCTTAAAGAAAGGAACCCAAAAAATGATTATAGATCCTCGCAGATCATTGGTTACAAATCCCATGAATCTCGGGATTCTATTACAATCGACTCTAAGTCAGTTTACCAGTATATTACTAGTCGACCTCCATTTGACTTCATTCAATTGCCATGCACCCACTTGTCGGCCTCTTATTGGTTGATTTATTCAACTTTGAATTTACCCATTCGATCTACCTCGACCTTCGACTTTCTATTGAGTTATTTGACTTTGAATTTATGCGGTTGATCCACCTCAACCTTCAACTTGTTTTCGATTTCTTTGACTTCAAATTTACCCGGCCGATCCACCTTGACCTTCGACTTGTTGTTCATTTCTTCGAATTTCACTACAAAGAATATAACAACCCAACAAATGAGAGAGGGAAGAGAAAATATACCTGAATCTAGATAGTTGTCCAACACATCCAATGATTCTTGCTAGATCTAGCTCCAATGATGTTGCTTCACTAAAGAACCTATACAATCATCAAATAATCAAAACCTTCCTTATTCTTTCATAAGCCAATAAATGAAATCTTGCATGAATCAATCCTAATCAAGTAACTCAAGGTTACTTATATCAACAAAATCTAATTCAATATAAAATAAATATCCATAAACATATATATTTTTTGGGGGAAGAGTGTAGATCTATATTTATCAATAGAGAATTATAGCAATGATGATTACCTTGAGATCTATTGCTACACTCCTAGCTGCAAGAACCAAAGTTATTCTATTTAGCTACAATTTTACCACTATTGAACAAGCACAATATAGAACKGTATCACTATAAGATAGCCAAGATGGCTATCACTTAAACCTTGATCATACTAGTGTTGATGCCCAACACTCAACAATTGTAGGAAACTATATACCAATGAACCTTGCTCCAATTCARTAGCATAAGGATGATTTCATCTATACTTTCTCTCTCTTAAGATAATMTCTTCCTTCAACTTTGTTTCATTCTCATAGATTCTTGAGGAGTTAAAAATAGACTTCATGGCATGTGAATTGAGTGAACACAAGTCATGCACGAGTTCCATGCAAAATTATTAGCTTTTACCAACTTGTTGCTCRTTTTGTTTCTTCATAACTCCATTTCTAAAATCTCTAAGGGTAGTCATGGGTTTTATATATGAAACCCACGATTGAACGTGCCTGTTCTATGAGGAAATCACATCCAACCACTSTTTTACTAGAAACAAGAGTGGACACARATTTTATGAGTAATTTCAACTTAGTTGAAGTGAATTTTAGCTTCATAACATCTTATAATATCATTTTTTAGCATTGGAGGGTTGTGATCCAATGAMAAAYAGGGAGGATAGATAACATGYTTTTTTCTCTTATGTTTAATCATGTAATTTCATAAGTAAATGAAAGATGGAAGGAGAAACATACATGACTCCTGACGATTTTCCAATGTATCCAATGATTCTCACTAGATCTAGCTCCAATGATGTTGTTTCACCAAATTCCTTGCACAATCATTAAACAAACAAAACCCTCATTCCTTTTTAAGACAATAAATGAAATATTGCATGAATCAAGTCCTAATATAGTAACTCAAGTTTACTTAGATCAACAAAATATCATTAGAGATACAAAAAAGATCCATAAACATAGATATTTTGGAGGGGGGGAGAATGTAGATCCATATTTATCAAAAGAGAATTACAAGAATGATGATTAGCATGAGATATGTTGTTGTACTCCTAGTTCCAAGAACCAAAGTCATTCTCTTTAGCCACAAGTTCACCTCTGTTGAACAAGCACAATTTGGAACCATATCATGGTAATATAACCAAGATGACTATGACCTAAGGGATGATCACACTAGTGTCAATGCCCAATGTTACCGTCCAAACTAGCAGCCTTTGTGAGGGTTTTATTAGGGATACATATAACACGAAAAATGCACCATTTTCACCTTAGCATAATTAGAATCCCCTTCCCTTTAGTCCAACTCCTTGAATCCATGGGGGGTATCCCAATCCTTAGAAGAAACCTGTATAGGACAAGTCACTCCCAACTATACACCTCAACACATGTTAGATAGACCAATGTATTAGTAGAAAAATTCCTTTCATATATTCAACTAAAAGTCAAGAAAATAACTACTAGAATAAGAAATCACTCTCTAGATGAAGAGAAAATGTACCTTTAACTACTCAAGAGTTAGATATTATTGCAAAAATCAAGGGTGAATGATATAAATGAGTTGCACCTTAATTGTATGCTACAAATTGGACTCATTTTCTGCTTTCCAACAATTCCAGAATCTGATTTATGATAAAAAAAATACACAAAAAATGCATATTTTGGGTGAGGAAAAACACCCCAAGAGTGCCAAAAAACACTTAGAATGATGATCCTTGGGTAATTTAGCTAGGGAAATGAAGAAACTATGCAAAAGTATCACAAATATGATTAAATGCAAGTACAAATGAATAATAACAATGAAATTAACTCAAACTTGCAAAAATAGATGGTGAATCCCCCTAGGGTTTCACAAAAAATATCCAATTTGAAATATAACAAAAATGAACCACTTAGGAGATGAACTTCACCATTAGAATGTGCTTGATATGATTTATAAACAATCCATAAGTGAAATATAAGCTAGAGTAGTGTTAGAATGTACATTTACGGTTAAACCCTAGCTTTAGGGTTTTACCAATTTTGATTTTTATTGTTGTAATTTGATTTTTAGAATTAGTAAATTTTAAATAATAAAAAAGTACCAAATACAAGTGTTTCTCAAAACTTAGGCGCTTGGGGGTGAGAAAGTGTCCAATGTGGTCCCTAATGAATTAATTGTATGATAGATAAAATTAAAAGTGACTTTAGGGGAATTTCATGAAGTGGGTGACTAAAGAGACTTTTAATCACCACCATTGATATAATTAGATATCCACCATTAGATCATGAGACTCTTCAGATTCCCTCATTGAGTTGACTTAGGGATTGAGGCGCCCTTCATTTGACATTCTTCATGAGTTTTGGAGAGTGAATGAGAGAGAAGTTGAGCTAGAGAAGAGAGGCACATTTGTTGCTGCTGGCACAGATTCCAAAGAAAATTTTTGGAATGAAAATCGAGGGATAAGGTACAAAATATAAGGAGGTCGTACTGTATGGACTCTAGGAAAACTGTACAACTTAAACTTGGCACAAAAATCGATGGCATCTACAACAAGAATTTATGGAAAGATTTGGCATGAAATTTGAGGCAATTTGAAGCCATATATTTTTGGGTAATTGAAACAACAAACTGGCACAATTTTCAAGGAAATAAATTACAACAATAATTACTGTAGCTTCCATACAAATTACGAAATTTGGGCACAAAACTCGAGGAGCAACTTGGCGCAATTTTTAAGTCTATTTTTGTGGACACAAAAATTGAGATAATTCTGAGTTTGTTGATATATTCTGCTGTAAAATAATTCTTTCTTTGAGCTCTGAAAATAATAAAAGGCCCTCTCTAACTAGTTTTCCCTTTGTGGTTTTTCTAGGGTCTTGTTTTGACCAAAAATCTCTATGTCTATATTTCTGTGTGTGCATTTATTTATGGTTATTGGTTGTAGTAGACTTCATGTGTTTCTTGTTATGAGGTATTTATTTTATGCTAACTAATTTGTAGCAAAAAATGCAATGTGGGTTGGGCATTAAACTATGAAGTGTCTCATTGAGACTTGAAACCGGGTCAGGGTCTTATTTTTCTATAGTAAACATCTCAAATCAACCACAAAACATTAGATACAATCTTGAATAACAATACCAATATGGTTGTTTTTCCTTCTTAGGGTTAGAAATTAACAATGAAGCATAAACCCATGGATTAGAATGTCTAGAAAATGAAAGTAAATCATTATATTTACTCTAGACAATGAAATAAATATTTTTGATGGTTTATCTTTTGTATTTAATATGGAAAGACAATAAAAGAATTGGTTTTGCAGGGTTTTAATGGCTGGTTGTTGGAGTTAATCTCAATGTCTTGTCTCCACTTAGGTATTATGGGGTCAAGAAGTATTCTCCTCTAAGAATTGGTCAACATTTTTGGATTAGAATGAGACTAGAGACAGAAGGCTAGTAGTGTTTCATCTAATCAAGACAAACCGTGAAACCAAGGCCCTACAAGAAGGGTTTCCCAAAGGCAATAACCTTCACCAACAACATCAACACCAAACTTGAAAATAATACTTAAATCCCTTTCTAAGGAGCATAGAACTAATCAAGACAAGATATAAGAACTTACAAATCATTTTAGGGAAGAAGGAAGAGATATAAACCCTAGGCATCCTCTCTCCAAGTAGTTGATAAATCCTCAATGTATAGATATTGCTAGTTTATGTATAATCTTGAGCATTCACAATAGCCTTAGAAAAATACCAAGAAGAATAACTAAGAAAGAAAGAGATCCAATAATTAACACCTAGAAACACCAAGTAAAGATCTTCTATTAATGGCTCCAACAATGATCTCCAACAACTTGGAATGAGAGGAGTGACTTTATTTATAAATGAGGCTCACAACTCCTTCCCATTATTTATTCCCTAAAATAAGCCTAAGGAAATAAAATAAAAGTGACTTGTCATCCAAATAATTTGCAGAATAAGTCAAATTACAATTGAATGATGCTTTACATGCTAGAAACGCTCATAAAAGGGGACAACCCCCACAAAATGTGCTCGAATGATCAAATAATGTCCCTAAATCCTTGAAATATGTCTCCAAAGCATGACCAGTCCATACCTAATGTCAAGGCACCTCCATGAAGCATGAGGGTGACCCTCCAAGTGAAAAAATGGGTCATAAATCCCCCAACAACAAGAATGGCGTGAAACTTCTAAAAGGGACAATTTGGCTCTAAGGTACAATGTTCCATCAAAAGTGACTTTGGGAGGCTTGGCCTCAAGATATGGTAAGGAAGGATTGGCAAAATTTTCTCCAATTTCCTCTTTCAATAAAAGGGATGACCTTACCCCAATTCAAATAAATCCCTTCTAAGTGGGAAACTTCTTCCATTTGTTCAACAAGTAATCAAAACTATGATAAAAATACTCTCCACATAGCAAGGGATGATTACCATGTCATCATATTGAAGTGAAAAGTCACTTAAATGACGTCCACATAATCCAAGTGGCTCAAAATAAACCCCACGACTATCATAAAGTTCCGTAAGAGAGGTAATCCCTCCTTTAGTGAAGAAATTGATTTTAAAAAGTTCTAAAGGAGGGGAGAATTCTAGAATCTGACACATGGAAAGTGTAGAGGAGGTCCATGTGGAGGAAAACAACCTGTCCATACCTCAGAGAGTGTGAACAATACCTCAAAATCTGTGATATGCCCAAGAATACATGAAACTGCCTCGAGAAATATGACACTAGATGACCGGGTGCAAATTCATCTCTGATGGCCAAAATGTGGTACATACAAAAGAAAATGAGGGTCTGTGCGGGTGAGGTGTGTTAAACCATGGGTGTGACAAACGTTACAAAGTGCAATCACATTTTACATAACAAAATAATAAGTGAATAGTTAGGGCCCTGTAAATCATGAATCCTAGTAGATGCACCTTAGAATGCCTATATACCTACCCATGATAGAAATGCATGATTTTAGAGGGAGTTACCACCTCCAAGGGGTAGTTGACTGGAGCAAAAAAAAGTGGCACCCTGAGAATCATGACCAAAAGGACATGCCATGATCATCCACCTGAGGGGATATGGGTAAGCTCTAATCAACACTTGTACATCAAGTCGTCCCATCATGGATACATACACATAAATAATCACACTTTGGGTACATCGAAGTGGTCACATCTCGTGAAAAAATGTAGGGTACACTACATAAAATTTGGGGTGTAACAACCAACATTCAATAATTGCAAGAAACTATATTCCAAGGACTCTTGCTCCACTTCAATAGCATAATGATGCTTCCATGTTGACTTTATCTCTCTTAAGCTATCCCCTTCCATTATCTTTGGCTCCATATTATATATTCTCGAGGAGATAAAAATAGACTTCATGGCATGTGACTTGAGTGAATACAAGTCATGCATAAGTTTCATGCACAGTTATGAGATTTTTCCAACCCATTGCTCATATGATTTCCTCACAACTTTCCATTTCTCTAGGCTCTAATAGGAATCCATGGTTTTTTTATAGGAAATCCACGACTAATCGTACATATTCTATGAGGAAAGAACGACATACAACTCATTTACTAGGAAGAAGATCAACCAAGGATTTTATGAGTGAATTCAACGTGGTTGAAGAGCCTTTCATCTTCATAACATATCATAACATATTTGTTTAGCCAATGGTGGTAAATACAAGTATAATAAATTCCCCATAATATATGAGGTCATAAGAAGAACTGATGGTTTAAATACATTACAAAATTAGATGGTGATGAGTGGAATACGAAGGATTTCTTTAGATCAAGAAACTAGGAAGTACTTACAAGAAAAAAATCAACCAATCAAATATAAATCACCCCCAAGGTAGGCATATCCATGCTTGTATATATGAATAAGCATGGCTTACAACACAATACATTGTGGATACATTAAGTGAAATGCAATACCAAGGCCATGAAAAGGTATGTAGTGGATCCATGTCATATAAAATATCATATCCATGAGAAAATACAATGCGGATCTATGGCACAATATACATTAGTGAGACACTTAGCACAAATGAGAGTGTCATTTAGTCTTGAAATTACTCATCAATCAATGACACAATCTTTCACAACTGAAGAAGTTAGAATTAATAAAGATGGCCCTAGCCCAAAGTATTCAATACAAACTGAATGATTATATGAATATACATCATGCAAACAAATGAGTTGATGTTGAGAATGGTAGAAGTCGTCTAATTAATGATCATTGATTAAAACCATCAATAGACGTGAGGGAACGCACCAATAATGAGAATGGACCTTAAGGTACACAGTACAATCTAGTGAATGTGAATAAAGGATATGGTTTCAAACACTTGTAAAGTTAATCAATCATAGGCCAAGGATGTAAAACCACTGTCAATCATGAGGAATCTTGTTACTAATGTTGCAAATCCCAAGGTACTATCCAAGTTTCTAGATCCACTTCATCGATAATGATCTAGTGTTGATAGGAGGAGATCCATCAAAAGGAGGGCCTTAAGATATTCAACATCAATCGACATGAAAAAATAACCAAGATATTTTATGAAGAAATAAAACACCAAGTATAAACTGACACAAGGATGGTTGACATGAAATGTCAACAAGTCTGCAGAATGGGCAACTTAGAATGAACTTCCCTTGACATAGTGCAACAATGTAGGAGGCATTGAAGAACTCTCAATAGTGACTAAAAGAATAACTAATCAGAGGAGTAGATAACTCATAATCATAATACAATTCCTAATGCATAACTAAATCCCAACTATAAGACAATGACACAAACATTTTCCATGTTTAAGGGCGACAATAATTGATGGATGCCACTCAAACTAAATCAAATAAAGATCAAAATTCTTTCTCCCCTTCTCTTTTTAATGTTTATTTATTTTTATTTATTTTGTGTATTTTTCATGTTTCAATGAGAGCAAAAATGAAATAAAAGTATGCTACATTGGAGAAAAAAGGTGGCTCAATGGCATGAACCTAAATTCCAAGTGCATGGAACTAACCTATCCAAAGCAAATGAGAAAACGATGTTGGGAAAGTGATTTCCACTCATAACTATTTTCTGTAGAATGGCTGACATGAAAGGTCAACAATTCTACAGAATGGCCAACTCACAATCAACATCCCTTGACATAGTGCAACAATGTAGGAGGCATTGAATCACTCTCCATAGTGACTGAAAGAATAACTAGTCAGAGGAGTAGATAACTCATAATCATAATACAACTCATAATTCATAACTAAATCCCAACTATAAGACGATGACACAGACATTTTCCATGTTTAAGGGCGACAATAATTGATGGATGCCACTCAAACTAAATCAAATAAAGATCAAAATTCTTTCTCCCCTTTTCTTTTTGATGTTTTATTTTATTATTATTTATTTTTGTGTATTTTTCATGTTTCAATGAGTGCAAAAGAAAGATAAAAGTACACTACATTGGAGAAAAAAAGTGGTTCAATGGCATGGAACTACATTCCAAGCGCATGGAACTAACCTATGCAAAGAAAATGTGAGAAAGGTGTTGGTAAAGTGATGTCCACTCATAGCTATTTTCTCTAGAGAAATATAGTCGCAAAACAAAGGAAAGTGGATGAAAATGACAAAAGGTTAATAGTGAATAGAATGGAAATAAGCATGATCAAGTGAAAAAAAATGAAGCATTATGCACCAAGGCACAAGTGGCAATAAGCAAATGCAACCATAAAGAAACACAAATAATATGAACCCCTTCAGGACATGGCTAGAAAAAGAGAAGAGAGGAGCATGATTTCTAAAATTTCAAGTCATGGTAAAGATAAATATGGGTTACCGAGCCTATGAATAAAAACACGGATTCCAAATGAAAAGATAGGGGTGTTAACTAGGACAACCCATGAAGGGTAGGCACCACCACACATGTGGGAATGTGTAATAGATAAGAGAGGTTAATGTCGCTGCCTAGAGAGATCAAACCTAAGGCATAATGTCGACAAAAGGATGGTTGATAATGGAATATTAAAATGTAGAGAAAAACTTATTGCTTATATATGCTATATTGAAACACATACCCCATGGTTCCATGAAGATTTTCATAGAATGTACCAAAATATAATTTTGCCAATCCTGTAAAAACCCATCAACACACTCTAGTCCAAAGGTTAAATACCACAATAGAAATATTATAAAACAATATTAAAGAAGAAATAGAACTAATGAAAGGCTTCGTTTTAGTGAAGGTGAAAAAATTGACTATTTCAAACCCCAAAAAGACCAAAAAATAGTCTATATATGGTCAATAGGGCTCATTTTTACCTTTTCACCTTGCCAAAGTTACCTCTGGTAAAAAATCCCTTTTACTCCCCAAAAATTCCAAAGAAAATTGCGAGAGATACAAATGGCGAACTTGATTCCTTTAGGACTAGGTAATCCCCCAAATCATGCCCAACATTTCTATTGTTTCCATTTTTTAGTTGGTTGAAAATTTTGGGGGTGTCAAACCCCATTTGGTCCACCTATACACAACCATGGGTTTGACACCCAACAATTATGATTACGACCAGAAGGCCCTAGCCATCAATGTTTCATGGAAAATACACTATCAACCACAACTATCCATAGGAACATGGAAACCATGCCTAAAATTTGCCAAAAGAAAAAAAAATTTCAAAAAATTGTCTTGCAAGCTAATGCCCACCTCTTTTCTTGACTATGTGCAAATAAAATCACAATGATTAAGTGGAAAGAATGAAAGCATGAGGTCATGGATGTATCAGAATTACATGACCAAGCCACCTTTGATGCATTGAGGGATCGTGGGCTCCTGAAATTCTCTTAGATCCATAATATGAGAAGCCAAAGCATGTTACTACAAAGATTGATAGGATTATGGGATCTTAACCAAAAATATTTTTGAGCTAATCATGAAATTTTTCACATTGATGTGGAGGAAATTTACTTTCTCATAGGACTATCTCATCATGGTGAGACGATATTCCTAAAGGGAGGTGGTAGAGATGTCATCGTTGGTATAATTGATGATTACATTGCTACCCATTCTTGACCAGGATTGAGTAAAAACAACAACCAATTGCAAATCAAAAGTGTTTATAAAATCAGGTAGCCATTTCTATAGCACCCCACCTAGCCTCTCAAGATTGTTTCCAAAATGCTTTAGAGTGTCGGAACCCCATAGTGTATGAATGGTGTATTGGCTTGTTGTTCAACTTGATGGATCAATTGACATAATGTAGGACTAGCCAACAAAAGCAATTCAACTAAGGTTCGATTCTTGTTTCCTTTTTCTTAGAGAGGGCCCCCCAAATGAGGTCTCATGTTTCTACACCATTTTTTGGGCCATGATATCCAAATATGGGGAGGTGGACTGACTGCATAGAATGCCTCAGGGGTGGCTTACCCATGAGCACTTTCAACTGAGATTTATTTGACTAGTGAGATGAGTATATATTAGTCATCAAGGACTACCCATATGTCGATACCGAATTCAAGCATGACCTTGAGATTTTACTCCCTCCTAGAGCCTAGTAGAGAGACATAAGTAAGAAACAAATCATGTTTTTTGAATTTTTTAAATTTATAACCATTTTTTGTGATTTTCAAATTATTTTGTTTTTTGTTTATGCAATGCGGATAACAATATTTTATGATTGGCACAAATGTGGGACCAGTCTAACCAGCATGGATGGTCCCTACCCATTATAGGGATAGATAAGAGCAACAACTGGAGGAGGGGGAAGGTGATAAAGATGCAACTAAGAACCTCTGCAAGGTGCAGAGGAAACTCGAGGGGCTCACCATGAGTGTGTCTATGATGATATTCAAGGAGGTCCCTCAGAGATTGTAGTGCCACGTCCTTTTGTATGGATACTGAAGTGAGTAGACAACATGATTGTGTGTTATCATGAGACACACACGCCTTAGGATGACTAGATGATAGTCTCCCCCATTTTTCGTATTAGCTATGGATGTATATACCTGGTATTTTTGAGACATTGTATCATTATAGGCCATATAGCCCAATTTTGCACACAACATATTTTATAGACATGATGTATCAACCTTTTATTTTATATACATATGGTTTATTTTTTTCTTGAGACGTGAAAATGATGTGACCTTTTAACCATGTTTATTATGCATGCGTGCTTGTAAAAATACTTGGATTAATGTGACAAATGCCAATCTAACACATATTTTAGACAATGAATCAAATGACACGTTTAAACTTCTAGGAACATGATCATAAGTAATGAAATCAAATTGTCTCCCAAGAAGTCGTTCCCTCAAAAAATTTCTAAGAAGCGTAGGATTTATTACAATATAACCATTATTCAACTAAGATACCACTAACTTTGAATCCAAATACACAACTAAGCCACAAATTTCGAGAGCAATGGATTCTAAAATAAGTTTGATGACCACACAATATTTTGCAATGTTGTTGATCACATAATCGAGGCATATGCCCCCTAAAGTCACTAGTTGGTCTATGGGTGAAAATATCATCCATGTGGTGGAAGAGATGTTCCTGGTACTATGTTAGCACCATCTGCGAAACCTACATAGAATGGGATAGACATTGACATCTGCAAATCAAGCACCAAACATGATAGGCTTATGAACTAAATAAAACCAAATGAAAAAACAAAAAGTGCTAAAGTACACCAAATTTTACAAATACACCATGTTAGAAAGAACTACGTAGCATCGTGGATTATGCATAGTAATTCTTCAAGTAAATCCCATTGCGAGGTTCAGGAAAAGGATTCCTTTTGCAGTCAATGAACATGTAGGACCCTTTTTGCAATACATGGCTTACAATATAAGGACCATGCCAAAGAGGCTCAAACTTTTCTACTCCTAACTTATCATGGTCCTGATCATAAACCAAAACCAAGTATCCTTCAACAAAATTACGATGTTGAAATTTTATTATATTGGGATTTTACACACTTCTTATGAGTCTCATTAACCAACACAACTTCTCGATGATGTTCATCGAGACATACCAAATACATGAGACATTATTCCTCAATAGAGGTGTTAGGAAGGAGTTCTACGGATAACTTCAATGAAGGGGTTTTTCATTCAATCAATAACATTGAGGTGCTAGGAAGGAGTTCTACGGATAGCTTCAATGAAGGGATTTTGCATTCAATCAGTAACACTTCCTCCACTCCATAAACCAAGTTGAAAAAGTGTAAAACTAGTGGAAATTTTCACTGAAGTTTGATATGCCCATAATGCTGAAAAAATAATTATATTAGGTGTCAGTTGGACTTGTGCTTCCCTACCATTCATTGTATCATAGTCTTCAAAACTATATTAATGGCTTCTACTTAACCATTGGACTGAGAATAGTAAGGTGAAAAGTTTTCATTCCAAAAACATAACTTGGCCTCTAATTCAATGATCATCTTGTTTTGAAAATGAGACCCATAATCAATAACAATAATTTTGGGCACACCAAATCTAGAAATGACATGATTAAACATGAAAATCATTGTTGTGGTTACATTGTTGGAAGAAGTGGCCATAACTCCATCCCACTTAGTGAAGTAGTCAACAAACAAAATGATGTAGTTATGGCCATTAGTCAAAGATCACTTACATGCCATAAATTATATCCCCCACTTTGTGAAGGGGACAACAACAACCATAGGGTGTAATGGAACAAAATGAGCACGCATCTAACGAGTAAACAATTGACAAGGATGACACTTATGAATTGCATTAATGCAATTTTTAAAGATTAAAAAAGTTACCAACTTAACGAGAGCTCTCTAGAGTTCTCGTTTTTTTAAAGGTTGCATTTAGTGGATATTTTTACCCTCATTTTTTAAAAATGGGGCTACTGGTAGCACTCTTTTTTTTAGAGTTAAAATTACAAAATTTTTCACTCATTATCTGTAAAGTCACATTTAAAATTCTTAAAATTGATCTTGAAACAAAACATGGTGCTCATATCATCACCCTTGTTTTAGGTGTTCAAATTACAACATGGTTGAAATTGTGGTCTTGACAACCATTATTATTCCTGGTGCTAGCAGTAGCGCCTTGTTTTCTTCAAGGTCAATATCACAAATTACTTCATACTGTGGCCTGAACAATTAGCATCGTTGTGAACTGAAACCATGAAATCAACCTCTAAAACAAAATGTGGTGTAATAAATAGGACACTTTTTTTTTGGGCTTAAAATTGCCATGTTTTTTAGACCATTACCTTAAAAACTAATACTTTTGAAAATAAAATCATTAAAAAGAAAATAATAATAATAATAAAAAAAAAATATAAAAAAATATATAAGAGAAAAATACAAAAACTTATTTTTTTGAAAAAGTATATATAAATGAGAATTTTAATTAAAAATTTTAATATTAAAAATAAAATAAAAAATAATGATGATGATGATGATTAATGTCCACTAAGACTTAATTGTTCTATTGGACCTTAAGAGGGTAAGTGATTACTTGTGATTCTTTAGAATTTTATTTCTGTGCTAAAAAAACATTAAGAGAAGCTTTCCAAGATCACCATACTTTTGTTGAGTTAAGAGGTTAGGAAGGCTGGTAGTGTGACAAATATTTTGAAAGTGAGATCTAATATGGGTATAGGCTGGAAAATCTAAGAGAAAATGCTTTTCATCTTCAACCTTCTTAGTGTCACAAAGGTGACACACTCTTTCATCCCATGGAATTTTAGGAATTGACCAACGCCCAGTTTCACTATGGAGCTCGTGATAATTTGTTCTTATCTTATCAATGATTATTTTTTTCTTTACACTTGGCAAAACATATAGATAATTTTGATCTTCTAGATTAGGGTTGATTACATCCTTATAATACCTTTATTTTATTTTTCTCTCTAACTCTTTATCACACCACATTTTCTCCTTAAATTTTGATTTGACTTTTTTTTAATAGTATCTTTATTCTGCAAAATGGTGTCTTCCATGATTCCCCAATAGATTAGCCAAGACCGGGCATCTTTATGCCATCCTCACTTGAGTCGATGGTGGTTATGAATTGATTTTGAAGCAATTTTAGGAAGCCTCTTGTCTTCCATGTTGTTTAACTTGTTCGTTTACATTAGGTATCTGTCATAGCCATGCTCTCAATGGGGGAGAGGCTTGTTTCTAAGAGGAGGATGGGATAGGGTGTATTTCCTTTAATTTTGAGATTATAGGTTATAAAATTCTTTTGTATTTGCTCTATCTTTCTAGATGATTCACGAGAGATACTACAACCCCATATTTCACATCCATAAAGAATAATAGATGTAACAAGAGTCTCAAGGAGGAGTTTCTTCTTATCCCAACTCCAAAGATCAACTGGTTTACAATTGTTTTCAAGCCCATAATAAGCTTTCCATCCCCCAATAATCCTTTTCTCAATGCTATAATTCCAATGGAGCTTGTGGTGAATATCAATTCCAAGATATTTGTATGAATTCACTTCCTCCAAGTTGTTGTTTTCATATACGAAGGTATCATAAGAGATCTTATTGGATTTAATAATCATGGCCCTAGTCTTATCAGTATTAACAGTCATACCCATATTGGAGCAAAAATCCTTGAGGATTATTAGTTGGTTTTCAAGATCATGGGGACTCCTTGCCATAAGAATGATATCATCGGCATAAAGAAGAATATTGATGACTATACCGGTTAGAGTAGGGCCGACACAACCTGCTTTTTCCAAGCAATCTTCTAACTTGTCAATGTATATGCCAAAAAGGGTAAGGGACAAGGGAGAACCTTGTTTGACTCTGATATTGCAGTTAATCTCTTTTGACTAGCCCTCAATGTTTTTAAACTTAGAAATAACATTCTCATACATCCTTATTTCCGCAACCCTCAACTCGAGAGGCACTTTTATCTCTTCCAACCTATTCCAAAGGGTTTTCCTAGAAACCATGTCAAAAGATTTTCTAAAGTCAACAAAACAACAAAAAATATTGGTTTTAGTATTGCGGAACTCCTCTGCAATGATCCTAAAGGTAAGAAGATGGTCCACAGTTGAATGATATCTCCTAAACCTAGCCTAACCTTTATCTCTTTTATCGTGACTTTCTAGCCAAAGGCTAATCTTCTTTTCCAAAATAATTCCATAAAGCTTGACTAAAATTGGGCTAATCACAATGGTGCTATAATTAGAGGGAATGTTTCTGTCCCCTTTTTTAAAAATAGGAACAATGAGGCTTTGCGTCCAGGGTTTAGGGAAGCCTTGCTTGACTGCTAAATTGAAGAGCTTGTGTATGTGAGGGATAAAGATTGACCCTCCGATTTTAAAAATTTAAGCTTGGTAGCCTTCAATGTCCTTAGCTTTTCCATTTTCAAGCCGCTTAACCCTGAACTCTATGTCATCTAAAGAAAAAACTTATTCCTTTGTAGGGACAATAGGAATGGTTTCCATGGCATTAGGGAACTCGTAAATACTTTTAAGGTAGGAATTCTAGTTCCTTAAGGGAATCCTATTATTTTCTTTAATATTGCGTTTTAGAATTTGGCTCCAGAACTTCTTAGGATCCAATTTATATAGTTGTGAAAGTTGCTCTTGCCTTTTATTGATATAGTACCCTTTTTCCCTTTTAATTAGGTCTTTGTACGTATTGATCTTATCGAGTTTTAAGGACTCATTAGAAGCATCCCTAATGGATTTCCTAGCAATTTTACATTCTTTATCATTCCAAGGGTTGGTCATTCTATTATTCTTTTTATAGGACACCTCAAAAGAGAACTTGTTAATAGAAGTGGAAAGGGTAGTTGTAAAATTATGATAGAGTTCTTCAATGTTGTCCTTATAAGTTAGGGGATTTAATTTAGTATTTAAATCCTTTAAGAAAATGTCAACTTTACTTTTGTCAAAGCGCAAATTCCTTTGATTATTAGAATTTTCGTCAATGGCGCTCCTATGCATGGAAAAATTTAGAGTTAGGGTTAAAGGTTATTGATCAGAGTCAGGCTCATGGTCATTTAAAAGGTCAAAAGTTGCTATTTGGTTGGAAACGGGGATATTAGATATCACATAATCTACAACACTACTACCTAGCCCATGAATACAAGTCCTCTGGTTGGAGTTTGGCCACTTCATTGCTCCATTGCAAATTATTTGGTTTTGAGAGCTACAGAGCTTGACCAACTCATTACCAAAACAATTATCACTTAGGTCTTCAGAGCTTCTTTTGTAGCTATTAGATAAAAGAAGGTCCTCATCTAGCCATAAAGGATTATGGTTGGAGTCATTATTTAAAAGAGTAGCTTGTTTAGTTGCAGTCCTAGCATTAAAGTCTCATAGTAGGAGGATATTATCTTCATTTTTCAAACTATTAATATCTTGTTCTAAATTATTATAGGGACAATTGTTATCTATATTGTTTTTCTTATAAAAAGTAGAATTAATAGGTGGAAAATAGCAAATTGCTATATACATCTTCTTAGCATTGATGTCTGAAATTTATATCCAAATGCATTGATTGAGAGGGTCAATCTTATGAAGTTGAATGTGAGGAGAAACACTCTTTCTAATATAACAAACTATGCCTCCTATCCCTCTACGGTGGGATTTTTTGTTCCATGCCGACCATAAGACAAATCTTTCTATGTTAGAGAGCTTAGACTCCTCATACTTCTAAGTTTCAACTACACAGATAATATCAATATCACTCGGGATCCAACTTATCATAGAATCTTTCCAAAAAAAATCCCAAAATATATACACCACAAAACATTTGAATTTAAATATAGAAATTCAAGAAAAAACACAAATTTAAAACAAATAATAATAATAATAATAATAATAATTATTATTATTCAAATCAATTAAAAAACTTATAAATATATAAATATATATATAAATTAAAAAAAAATACAAATTTGAAATATTTAAAAAACTATTAAATAAATTAAAAAAAATAAAATAAATGAAAACACATAGGAGTAGGGCTATTCTTGGAATAGTGGATCCATTTCATTCCAAATTAAACTATGAAACCTAATTTTAAAAAATAATTTTTTATTTTTATTTTTATTTTTTTCAATAAAATAAATAAAAAATAAATAAAAACACGTGGGAAATAAGGGGGAGGAAAATTCCGGAAATCTCCTTACCCGTGGCCTCCCTTCACACCAGCACCTACACGGCCACGACCCTGTAGGTGCCGGTGTGACGGAGGTCGCGGATTATAGATTTAGTTTTTAAAATTAATTTCAATAATTTATTTATTTATTTATTTATTTATTTTTTTTTTTTTCACATTGTAAATTGTGTTTTTTATTTTTAAAAATTTTCAATTGTGTTCTTTATTTTTATGTTTTAACTTTCATTGAATTTTAATTTTTGTATTTATATTTTATTTGTGTTATAAAAAAGTTTTAAGTTTCAATATTTTTTTAATTATAATTATAATTTTTTTCCAAATTAAATTATTATTATTATTTTTTTTGAATTTATAAAATTATATTATTTTTTTTTATTGTTTATTTAAAATATATTTTTAGAAATTTTTGTTGTTGAGTTTTCTGAAATCAAAAGATAAAATAAAAAGGGATTAAATTAATCATTTAGTGGTTACAATATGGAAAAAGAAATGATTAAATTAATCATTTAGCCGTTAAGATTTGGAAAAAGAATTTTATCACGTTTTCAATGTGTTAATTTTTTTTAATTAAATTTAAAATGAATAATCAATAATAAAAAGAAATTAAAATATGAGGTGAAAAACAATAGAATAAGGATGGGGAAAGAGAGAGAAAGAGAGAAGAATAAAAACAACGTCCTTAATGATGATGCACGAGGTGCAGTAGGGTGTTGAGGCAAAGATTTTAGTTTGGTTGAAGCAAATGAGGTGTTTAGAATTAAAGGAGTGCTCAACAATAACGGATTTAGAAATGCGATTGTGGGTTGTGTCAACTATATGTTCCTTGAGTCCAGATTTAAAATATCTTCGAGTTTGTCCAATGTATGATTTGCCACAAGAGTAGGGAATTTGGTAAACTCTTAGGCCCAACATTGGGTCTGACTTGTGTTGATCCTAAAATGTGTTAAGTTTTTTGTAAATTCTCTCTTGTATATTCCTTTTCCACACATAAAATTTTCGCATTTGTTGCGGGTTCACAAGGTATCTTTACTCTTGTTCATATTCCGCATCCCCAAAAATACACCATCGCGTTTTGCTGCCCTAATTTTGCACCCATACTTAAAAACTTTTTCAAACATTTCACCACGGGTCTAAGGTATTTTCTCGATTCACGTGTCTATCACCACGACCTCTCTGTCTGACCGATTCCTCATATTTAGTCAATTTCTTATAGTTCACTACGCTTCGCAGGATGTCTTGATTCTTCCATACATACCCCTATCCCGTCATTCTGATCCATTCTTATACTAAGTTAATTTATTGAAATCTCACCAGGGGTCCAAGATGATTTCATTATTTCTCCACATACTCTCAATTCTGCTCCCCTCACCATCCTCATATTCCTCCATCTCGATTCTCCGTCGCTCCGTGGTAATCCATGTCCTATCTTGTCACTCTCCCAAATGTACATTTAATGAAAATCTATGGAAATGAAAAGTGGGTTAAGTGTTAAAACCCATCATTAATGGAGATCTTCTCGAGACAATCCTTCATCAATTCTAAATTTAATTCATATTAACGTTCCTTTGAATGAAGAGCCTCAAAATACATTATGATAAAAATGTTTACTTTGGTAATAACATTTTGAAAAGAACTGTATACTAATCTGTCAATTCGATTAAGCATGACAACTAGAAGAAATGAACAATTCTGCGAAGACACCATCAACTCCTTTGGACGGGAAGATCAAAGGTTTCATTGGTCGAGAGCATGCATGTATTACTCCTCATTACCGCTTTCAGAGAGGAGTTCAAACCAAATTTCGACATCAAGAATTTCTCTGGCAAGCTGTGTTCCAAAGGTTTGCAATTTCGAAGAGTTAGTTTTGTGGTGCAACGACAAATTCAATAAGAATCAAAGAATAATTTAGCTATAAGGAGATTCCCCTATTTCTTTAGCTCCTTTGGTCTTCAAAAGAATGTTTAGACTCCCAGAAATGATAATGACTTTCAAAGGGGATGAAGCTAAGGATTTTCTGAAATAAAGAAATGATGGATTGGAGCTCCTACGAGAATATCTTGAAGATCCAACAATGATTCTAGAAGACCTATCAAACACCTAGGTTAGTTCAATGAAAAACACCTATCTAGTAATGACACGACTATTCGCCAGAGTAGCCGGAAAATAATCTACAACTACCAATCCCCGAATGGCTCTGTATATATTGTATTTTTCCATCCATGAGAAAACAATATTTGATGGGGTGAACATTATCTCTAGTGTCATGTCCCCATTTTTGGGTTCCCCCTGTTTTGTAGTAGAAGGGATTTTTCGTGGCTTGTC
>ML848444.1:16407-31518 GCA_009831015.1 Picea engelmannii | reverse complement strand
CCAATTACCTATGAAAAGTGTGGTATTAGATGTTATTGTGGCTGACATACCACC
Organism: Picea engelmannii; assembly: GCA_009831015.1. Taxonomy (NCBI): domain Eukaryota; kingdom Viridiplantae; phylum Streptophyta; class Pinopsida; order Pinales; family Pinaceae; genus Picea; species Picea engelmannii. Next base: position 31,464 of record ML848444.1, on the reverse strand, counting down.
AAAATTTGGAATGCTTCTTTCAAGATCTTGGGCAAAGAAGGTAGGTGGTACTCTACAGATGGACCTTAGGTATGCAACCATACCTGTTTTTGGTGGGGAACAACGGAGATTATACAGAGAAGTTAGATTGGATTATTTGGTAAGTGATCACAATAATCCCACTAATCATCCTATATATGTTGTAGAAGATGATATTGGTTCTTCTATTTTTCATTTGAGTGATGAGATGGCAGAAGTATCATTCAGAAAGACAACAACTGTAGTTGGAGACAGTAAAGACAATTTTGTTTGGAAAATGTATTTTGACGGAGCATGTTCTAAAGAAGGTTCTGGAGCTGGCATTGTCTTCATTTCCCCTACCAAGGAGGATATTCCTATGTCATATAAACTTGAATTTGACACCACTAATAACATCAGTGAGTATGAAGCCTTGCTGTTAGGTTTGAAAGCTGCTAGAGATATGGGTATAGATAAGCTGTCTGTTTTTGGAGACTCAGAACTTATTATTCACCAGATAAAGAATATATATCAAAATAAACAACAAAGGTTAAAACAATATAGAAATGAGGTGTGGGATTATGTAGATAATTTATTTTTGGCCTTCAATATTACTTTTGTGAACAAAAATTTAAATCAGCAGGCTGACGCTTTGGCACTTGTAGCTAGAAACTTTAAAACTCTGATGTTTCCTAATCCGAAGTTCGAAGTTGAAGTCAGACACAGACCCTCAATACCGGATAATATAAAACATTGGCAGTTTTTTAAAGACGATGAGGAAATTCAAAGATTTTTGAAAACTATTGAAGAGTTTTCTAACATTTCAATAGATCAAGATGACGAAAATGGTGAAGTAGAAATACATGCTGTAGAAGTCCTTCATGATACTATTACTGGCCAAAAAATAATTGAACTGAAGACAAACCATCTGCCCAAAGGTTTGGTTCCACTAGAGAGGTTGTTCGATCACAATGATGTTTCCAGGAAGGCTGTTATCCAAACAGAAGAAATGGATGTAGTGGACTGTGACATTAGTCCGGATGAAAACCCCAGGTTGGTCAAAATATCTAGAAAACTGTCACAAAAACAGAAATAAGCGTATGTTGAATTGATGAAACAATATTCAAATATATTTGCCTGGTCTTATGGAGATCTGAAAGTGTTTGATACAAAGATTATTCATCACAAAATTCCTCTGAAACCTGGATCAAAACCCGTTAAGCAAAAGTTCAGGCAATTTAATCCTTTACTGTTACCTATAATAGAAAAGGAGCTGAAAAGGTTGCTGTAAGAAATATCATAGTGCCACTGAGATACTCAGAATGGGTAGCCAACCTTGTACCTATCAGGAAGAAGAACAGAGAGATAAGGCTCTGTGTGGACTTTAGGAATCTAAATAGGTGCTTTTTGAAAGACAATTATCCATTACCAAAAATGGATTATATATTACAAAGAGTTGTCAGTGCAAAGAGGATCTCTATGATTGATGGATACTTAAGGTACAATCCAATATTAGTAATGGAAGAGGACAAAAATAAAACAACTTTTACCACTCCTTGGGGCACTTTTATGTATGAAAATATGCCTCTCGGATTGATGAACGCAGGAGCCACATTCCAAAGGTCTATGGACATCGCTTTCATTGGGGAGAAAGACATGTTTGTGGTTATTTACCTTGATGACATCACTATATTTTCATCGTCCGACAAAGAACATTTACAACACTTGAAGTAGACCTTTGAGAAGTGCAAGAGGTACGGTATATCACTTAATCCCAAAAAATCACATTTTTCCATGGAGGAAGGAATTATTTTAGGACACATCGTTTCACTTGAAGGTATTAAAATAGATCCTGAAAGAGTAAAGTCTATCCAACAAATAGACATTTCGAGAAACAAAAAGTCTATTCAGTCCTTCATTGGTAAAATTAATCTTTTAAGGAGGTTTATACCTAACTTTGCAGAGATTATCAAGTACATTACTGACATGTTGAAAAAGGATGTAGAAATTAAGTGGATACCATAAGCGAAAGAATCCTTTGAAAGGATCAAGCAGGCTATTGTTCAGGCACCTGTTCTAATTAACCCAGATTACTCCAAAGAATTCATGATTTTTTCATTTGCATCAGAAAATACCATAGCTGTTGTTCTTCTGCAAAGAAATGAGCAAGGATACGAGAAGCCCATATCCTTCTTTAGAAAAACCCTCAAAGACTCTGAATTGAAGTATGATATAATAGAAAAACAGGCCTATGCCTTGGTAAAGGCTTTGAAATCCTTTAGAGTATATGTTCTTCAATCTAAGATTACAGCTTATGTCCCAAGCAGTGCAGTCAAAGAAATATTGGTTCAGCCTGATTGTGAAGGAAAACGAGGGAAATAGATAACAAAAATGCTGGAGTATGATCTCACCATAAATCCTACTCAGCTGATAAAAGGACAAGGCGTTGCCAAATTAATGACAAAATCTAATTGCAAAGAAATTGGATTGTACCATCTTTCATACAAGACACATGATTCTTCTGTCCAGATTGAAGAAACAAATTCACAGGTAAACAACAAGTATGTTTCTTCACCATGGTACAAAGATATCATATTTTTTTTGCTGAACTTTCAATCTCCCCTAGAGTTGGATAAATCAAAATTCAGATCATTAAAGTTAAGAGTAGTAAAGTACTACATTGTTGATCATACCCTATTTTGGAAAGACCCTATCGGTTTTCTGTTGAGGTATGTTGATGAAAAATAAGATAAACTAATTTCTCATGATCTACATCATGGTGTCTGTGGAGGCCATCATCATTGGAAGGCTAATACCTTCAATATTCTTAGGGCAGGCTATTACTGGCCAGTTCTATTCTCAGATATTTTTGCTCAGGTTAGGGCATGTGAACCCTGTCAAAAATTTACTAGAAAGAAGAAACTTATATCTTTGCCTCTGAAACCAATCATCACCCATGGACCATTTCAATAGTGGGGATTGGAATTCATCGGAGAGATTAATCCGTCATCTTTAGGACAACATAGATGGATTCTTACAGCCATAGATTACTTTACAAAGTGGATTGAAGCAATTTCGACTCAGAATACAACAAACAAGGTAATCATGGAATTTCTAGAAGGATATATTTTTTCCAGGTTTGGCTGTCCTAAGAAACTGGTCACTGATAATGCACATGATTTTAAATCGAATTCCATGATTGAATTCTACAATAAGTATAGTATAAAATTGGTTCATTCTACTCCCTACTACCCCCAAGGGAACGGATTGGCAGAATCTTCCAATAAGACTCTGATAAGGATTATAAAAAAAACTACTGGCAAAAAATAAAAAATCATGGGATTCCAAGTTAAAGTTTTCCCTTTGGGCTCATCGTATCAGCAACAAGAAGTCTATTGGGACATATCCTTTCCAGATGGTATATGGGACATAAGATATTCTTCCAAATCAATTGGGCCTGCCAGTTTTAAAGTTTCTACAAGAAGAGTTAGAAGAACCCAATGATATCCAAAGGAGATTTTTTTAGATGATTGAAGTTTAGCAGGTTAGAGAACAAGTGAATCGGAAAGCTGCTGCTCACCAGAGCAAAGTCAAGGCTACATTCGATAAGGGAAATAAGAAATATATTTTCAATGAGGGAGATTTAGTGTTAAGATGGGATGCCAGGAGAGAGGATAAAGAAAAACATGGTAAGTTCGATAACCTATGGTATGGTCCTTTCAGAATAGCCAAGGTAATGAACAATAACACTTTTCTCCTGCATAATTTAGACAACACAAAATTTTTTGGGGGCCCAATGAATGGGAGGTTCTTGAAGCACTATTTTCTCTAATGACTCATCAGGTTTTCAGTTAGTACAGTAGGTTTTCTTTTCAATAAAGACTCCATATACCCAATGGACTTGTTTTTACAGTTATGCTGAGAATAAAAGACTAAAAGATGCAGGGAGATCAATGAATCAGAAATAAAGGAAAAGGCATTGGTCTGCAGTTCTTGGAGTTTATTATCAAAACTCCATCCCCAAAAGGAGCCAGTGTTAGTCTCTAATTTTTTCTTTTGATTTTGTGAGAAACCCTAATCCCAAACCCTTCCTACTTGCACTTCATTATCTGCTTCCATTTGATTTTAATCATTTTTTTTATCTTGTTATGGTTTGCATTTCATTTTTTTGAATAATTTATTTAAGTTTGGAGTTGTAAGACATGGTTTTAAATGATGTTTATATGCATGTTTGAACTTTACAAATTCAAATTATGCTAAGTCATTAATAGCGCTACTGGAATAACATTATTCTCGTAGCGTAAAGATAATCATGCCTTAATATGCGCCTGCCACCCAGATTTCGTTATGATGACACAGATCGTGGTTTGAGAGTTCGCATGTGTCCCACAATAGCTTTGGAATCATTTTGTGATTCGAACCATTACATGATCGGATTGCTTTGTACCCACAAAGGACCCATTTCAAATTGTCCAATTCTCAATGATCATTATATTGAACCTGTCATTCTATGTCTGATTTTGCTGAATTTTAGGTGCAGGTATTTGCTTAGAAGAATAGTTATATACTAACAGATTACAGGTGGAAAATTCAGAATCCGAATCATGCCAGTTATAGCATTGTGTTTTGATGGCGTCTAAGAGGAGCAGACAGGTAGTTATATTAGAACCTGAGGGTGCTGAACTCCTTGAAGCTTATCCTCAGATGGCTCAAAGGTTCAAAGATGCCGGGTGGCTTGAATTCCTTACCACTTTTCAAGGTTACAATGAGTAGGTCTCCATGGAGTTTTCACTTAACTTTGATGGTCACGAGGTGGATATCGGGAAGATGCTGATGCTGGTGACAGAACAGAAAATTGCTAAAGCTTGCAGATTGGTGGTTGGAGGAGAAAGATGGTGGAAGAAAGAGCATATGGTTACAGAGTTTGTTAATCAATTCATACTTCCAGATAAGCAAAATCTGAATTGGAGAAGGGGAGTTCCTCACAACTAGATTAGACCTGAATGGGACACTGCTCTGATCGTTATCCACAGGTATATCACCTGCGAAGGTAGATTTTCACTAGTCTATATCTACTACATTAGGATATTAATGCATCTAAATGGCGATTATCCCTTAAATCTGCCTTACTTTCTACTCAAAAGCTTGAAAAAGATGTCAAAGTGCAATCACTCTCCACCAATGCAAAGAGCAGCTTGTTTCATCAAGTCTTAATTAAGACTTTAGTTATGTCTTCTTTGAGAGAATTACAGAAGCCATGGAGCTGGCTCATGCAATCCTTAAATCCTAACACACAGTCCAACAAACAGAAGAAAGGAAAAGGAAAAAAGACTGTTACACAGAAACAAAATATTTCAATTGATGAAACCCTTGTTAAAGAAGAAATGCCTGATATTAGGGTGACGAGGAATAGCAGAGGTAAAAGACCTAAGTTGGATCCAGAAATCAAAATGTTTTCTGAGGAAGATGTTAAAGGGGAAGAAGATTCAGATGAAGATTTTAATACTCAAACTACAGTCAAGCATGAATTGCCATCAACCAGTAAAAGGGGCGCTGCAGTCAAAAGGACAAAGGATAAAGGTGTGTCTGCGTCTCAAAAACCTAGAAGGAATTCTACTAGGGTTAACAACAAGGACAGGTTGAAGTCTAAAGCCATGTATAATCCATCGATCAAAGAAGAAACCGTCATAGTTATAGAATATCACTTTGAAGATGCTGAAGCAGGTACCAGGAAAAAGGAAAAAGGAACTCCATTGCTTAAGAAACCAGTAAACAAAGGTAAACAATTTTTTTCATCATCTACAAGACCTGTAATGAGAGCTACAACCATATTGGAAAAAGCTAGAGAAATTGCTAAAGGTATTAGTGAGATTCTTGAGAATAAAAAGGATTACCTTGTAGACTCAGATCACATATCAGATGTGCCTGAATCCATGGATTCAACAAGTTCTGATGAAGAACATAGCTCAATAATTGTTTCTAAATACCAAGTTAAATCGAAAGAACCCAAGGTTGCCTTAAATCTGAATGAGCCTGCACCTTTTGAAGAGTTCTTAGAATTCAGGGTTAAAATCAGAATTGATAAAGAAAAGATCAAGGAATTCTAGAAAATAGTGAGACAATTGAAGAAAGAGAAGGCACAAATAGAACAATGGAATGCTCGTCAGCGAGAAAGGATTCAAAGTTTCAAAAAGAAGAAAAAAGAGAAAATGGCATTTCTCAAAGAACTCAGAGAAATAAAATTCAGACTCTATTGGCACAATGTTGTGCTTACCACAAATCTCAAATAGAAAAATGCTAAAGCTACTGTTGTGATTATATCCTAAAGGTTTCACGAAGATTGCTACAATCATAATTTTGATGTTTTCAAGGAAATATGGCAGTGTCTACTCGTTTTTGGCCCGTGAAATGCAAAGACCTCTAACTGTATGACTAGATCAAACTAATCCATGTTTTGTAGAATCAAATGTAATGCTAGCAAGATCATACAATATCAAGTTGTTGAGCAATGATCTATTTTTGGATTGTAAAAGCTCTATTTGAGCTAACTTTCCTAGTAGATAGATACTATTCGGATCTAGTCATTAAAAGTACATTAGATGATAGGATATGGAGGTTTTATGGATAGTTTAAATAGGCAGAGGAAAGATTGTGTTCAGGTCAAAAAATTGGAGATCCAAAGGACTTATTCTGAAAAATCCTTGTAAGGAATTATTATTCTATTTGACACTTAATAGCAAAGGCATATGGATGGTTAGACACTCTTTTCTACTCTGTTTTCTTTCTTCATGCTTGAATTCATTATTTAGATTGCAATGCTTTCTTTTCTTGATTGTTAATTAATACAGTGAAAAATTTACTGTGGAAATTATTTTCAAGTTTTGATATCAACCTGATGGTCTTGTTTCTTTATGATATTCTGAGACAAGGATTTATGTGAAGTTGACAAATTGGAAGCTTCCTCCTCTCTTTTATTATTGGTATAATTCATCCATGTGACTACCTTTTAACCAGTCAATGGGATATGCTATGTTTTGATTGTGATTTTCATGTTATGCTATACTCTTGAGCCAGTTTTCAACCACCTTACCCAAAAATCCAAATCATTAAAACCTTTAAAACAATTTGCAATAAATTGATGATGCCCTAGCTTTCCCTCTCACAATCAAGTGCAACTTTAGGGACTAACAAGACATATGTGGATACATCACTCTGGGATCCAGGTTTAGTTGATACTAGTGGGGTGATTGATGCAATGGAACATATAGGATACATGGTGGTACATGATGATACATGGGTGTGCAGTATATACATCAATATACAACAATGTACGGTGATGTACGGTGGGGTTTTGGAATAATTTACCTAGGGAGACCTCTAGACATGGACTTCACACATATAATTGAGTTTGGTTCACCCAGGATCAATGAGTGGATGAACGAGCTTCATGGAGAGGTGTATTCATTGGATATTTATCTTCGCCTGAGATATCACTAGACTATGTCTGAGTGTCATTATGGGAACCACGAGTTCTTGGTCAAGCCATTTTGTTTGACCAACATATTTTCCACCTTTCAATCTCATGTGAACCCCATCTTCACACTAGAGATACATGGGTTTATTCATGACTTCCCCATATATGAAATGACATGGGAGGATCATTGGGGACTATTATATAAGACATGGGGCATGATGAAGAGAATATTTATGCATGTGACATAGTACTCTCCAGAGATTGATTTTTGATCAAGTTATCATCCAAATAAGGACATGGATATTGGCATGATGGATGTTTTACATCATGGCCATGTGATCAATATGAAGGATGTACATACACATCAGGAGGAGATTTCTAATACAGTGGATTGGTTCACGTGGATTACAACAAAATGTCACACTTAGGTGCCACATCTATTACACGCTACCTTAAGTGTTGCAAGTGTCGTATGCACCTTACTAAGTGTCACATGCACTTTATCAAGTGTTGTATGTACCTTACGTAGAGTTACATGCACTTTATTGAGTGTCACAACATTGACACCATGAAAGGACATTTGTCACAATACCTAGTTAGTTTCGAGGAGAAATTTATCATATTAAGGTCAAAATACTATCTGCACATGTATTATTCATTTTTATTGAAAAAAGGAAATTAATTTAGTGTGAGAATCCACCTCACATTTAGTTCCCTAATCTCAAGGATAAGTTGAGAATCTCATGGATGGTTGAGACATTTTCTCAAACCAATATCCTAATTTGATGGATCTTGAGAGATATTTCCTCCCTAAAATCCTTAAGAGATATTTTCTCCCTAAAAATATTGGAGATCCCAATTTAGTGGATCTAGTGAGTGATTTCCTCCATGGTGGTTAAGCCTCCTATATAATGAGGTAATTCCAAGGCGAAAGGGAGAGAGGAGAAAATGTGTATATGCTACTTATGATCTTAAGATAAACATCTTTAGAGTGCATTCAAGGACTAGATTGGAAGCTTGGAGGAACACTAGCACAACAAGGTTGCAAGTTCCCATGTTTTAATTAATACAACTTGACTTGTCTCCTTCATATTGTTGTTTGCACATGTATGTGTATGTAGATAGATTTGTTCTTGTCTACTGATATATTGTATGAGTAGAAGGTATTGTATTGTTCCTTGTATACTATCTTCATCTTGATCACGTCTTGGACAACAAGAACAAATAATGAAGAATATCGAGGACAACCATCGGGAAAGGAGTAAGTCACCCTTCTTTCTTCTATCTTATCTATCCATAGACATTAAGAATAGATTTAAAGGAATGTTATTTTCCATTTTTTTTTTCTTGGTCAATAGGGGTTTAGATATCCAAGGGAGATTTCAAATGTCTGCAGGGGAAATATTCTATAACAAAAAATTGGCGACTTCCCTGGGGATCAAACCTAAAATATATGGGGGTCAGATTTCCTTGTAGGTTATGTGAAGGAAGTCATCAAACTTACCTTTTCCCTCATATGGAAAAGGATTCACATTTGTTGGAAAATATTACTGATGTATAACAACAACTTCCAACAACTTACCGTAAATTCTCTCCCAACCCGCCATTGGTTGATGAACTGGTCAATCTGGTTCCATCATTGGTCAATCTAGTGGATCAAGTGATCGATCTAGTTCCATCATCGGTAAATCCGATAGATCAAGTGATCGATCTAGTTCCATCATCGGTCAATCCCATTGTTACCTTTAAGAGTGAAGTAGATACCACTAAGGTCTTTCTGGTTACTACAGATTCTTCCAGACAAGGGGGCATTTCATCCATTCCAATGGAACCCCCTCCAAGTAATGAGGTAATTTCCTTTGATTGGAAAAGAATGATGACACATTGTCTTCCTTCCTACATGCCCTTTCAAATCATTGTGGAAGTTTGAGATATAAACATATGTCACTCTATTGTAGATGAAGGTTCTTCTGTTAGCATTTGGTCCTCGAACACTTAATAAGCTCTTGGTTCCCCTCAGCTTGCGYYGGTGACTCATAATCTGTTGGATTTTAATAGAAGAGCCAGTGAACATTTAGGGACCCTTCCTCAGTTATTTGTTAATTTAGGAGGGAAAACTGTCTATATTGACGTGATGGTAGTCCAAGGTCCCTTGGATTTAATTTTCTCCTYGGGCGAGACTATGTATACGCTATGAAAGTTGGTGTGTTCACACTTTTTCAAGTGATKTCTTTCCRTCATAATGGAAACATTGCGACCRTTGACCAACTTTCATTCATTGAMCCTCATTTGAYGAGMAAATATACAAATTCCCTAAATGTTCCTTACATGCAAGAAGTATCCACCYCGCCACAGGTTAATTATGTGGCAACATGTCCCATGCATTCAACATTGAATGAGAAGGAGCCTCTCTCTGTATGYTCACCTTATTTAGACTTAGATCCAGTAGTTGACATGGTAAACCACTCATTAGGTACCTTAGAGTATATTCTTCCCCCTATTGATATGAGTAAGTCCCTTACCATGTTTTCCTTCTAKAGTATTGTTCTTTCATACGATGAATACCTCTTGGAAGCCATGGTAGAGAGTGATGAGCATAGTTTTATTTTCGGTTCCAAGCTCATTAAAAAATGAAACCAGTGTCGAGAAATGTTCATGTTTCTGTGTCAAGCTCGTTAAAAAATGAAATAGAGGGTTATGAGCATAGTTCTTTTCCTGTTTCAAGCTCATTAAAAAATGAAACAGACACCCGAAACATAGTTTTCTTTGTTTCAATCTTGTGTAAAAATGAAACCTCTCCCAAGAATAGTTTTTCTAGTTTCAAGCTTGTGTAAAACTGAAACCTACATTGAGCATAGTTTATTTTCTGTGTTAAGCTCATTAAAAAATGAAACAGACCCCCCTCTGATTGAGTTGAGTCTTTTTATAGTTCTCTTAAATGTTGAGTTGAGTCTTCAACAAGATTTGGTACCTAAATATTCCCTTCCTCCACCTATCTCCATTGATCCTCTTTCTCCCTCCCTCTCTGGTGAACCTATCACTATTAGTATCCAAGAGTCTATGTGAGTGTAGAAGAGAATTGGGTGGACGAGATTAATCTTGGGGGGCATGTCTCCATCCTTTGGAAATCATATTGGAGTTAAAATGCCAACTTCTTATGATGATGCTAGGGGAAAAGTACCAAACTATGAACACTATGTTGGAAAAAACCCGCCAATAGGTATCGATCAATGTACCAACCTCTGGACATCATGTTGAGAAGAGGCCCATTCATGGGTATTACACCGAGCATAGTTTATTCTCGTTTTCAAGTTAATTAAAAAATTTAACCGACTTCAAGAAAAGTTCCCGTTTCTGTGTCAAGCTCGTTAAAAAATGAAACAGAGGATTCCAAGCATAGTTTATTGTCATTTCAAGCTCGTTAAAAAATGAAACTGACTTCGAGCACAGTTTCATTCTCTATTTCAAGATCATTAAAAAATGAAGTAGACTATGAGCATACTTCTTCATTCCTTGAGATCGTTAAACCATGAAGAGTCGTCTTTCGAGTGGTAGTTTACCTCTTTTTTGGCCTCGTAAGACTAACTATGAAAAATGTATACTCTAGTTAATCATGAATAGAAGAGTTATCCATTGTATTTTTTTACACTTTTTCAGGATTGGGGGATTAAATTTATGAAAAATAACACCCATGGAGACATCTTTAATATCTTTTCAGACCCCTTAAACATGAAAAGACCGTTGATTTTTCCTTCTTTGAACTCGTAAAACATGCATTGAAGGACACATATGGGGAAAACCCCCTCCTTCTTAAGGTTTGTTAAACACATGATGAGGGACTCATCGAATATGAGCTATACCAAGCATATTTTATCCTCCTCAAGCTTGTTTAAAAAAGAAAGAGGTACTCACCAATCATGGTGGGGGGAAAATGAAGGAAGTGGGTCAATTTTTTGGAAAGCATCATGGAAGCTATATGTTTTCACCCTTGAACATGACACATGTTTGTGTCTCATATTACAGTTTGATAATCTTCTTGTCTCACACCTATTTTCATCTCATCTTACAGTTGGATAATCTTCTTGTCTCTAAGTCATACCAATTCCATGATTCCTCATACTCCTTCAAATCACCTGAAGAGTGACGTAGTGATCGTTGCACTATGTTTTAGTTTATCTCTCGTTCGAGTCAATGGTTCCAAGTTACTTGTCGTGCCTCAAAATATTCAAGGGAAGTTTCACCTCAATCCAACCATTTTGCAGTATTACGATCTTTCATCCCTGTTTCAGTCCACACTCATTTGATCTATCATCTTACATCACTTTCCTGTGTCAGTTTCGTGTCGATGATGGGGGATACATCATGGCCCTCCTTCGATGAGTCTGTTCCTATCGAATTCAACACATTCTCCATGAATTAGACATAGAAACTAGTTAGTACCTTGGAGCCTGCATGTCTCAATGGAAGTTTTCCTCGCCTTCGACAATAGGTTTACCCCATTGACCTCTGATTGAATGATTCCACGGATGTTTGACTTCATCTCATTTATTCAAACTCCCTGGAATGTACTAGGTTAAGTTGGGTGTCATTGTTATCATTGATTATTTCCCTCGCACTTGTTAATGGTATACATCAATGAACGACAATCAAGTGGTTTCTACCATGTTCGACATCAAGTATTCTATTCACATGGATAGATTCGTACTATTTTAGGATCGAGATGAAGACCCTGGGTTGGGCATTTAATTTGTTATGTTATTTACGTAGACTGCAATAGAGATCATTTGAATATGTATAATATTCCAGTATAACCACCATATTGACAATCTCACTAATGTATATGCTATCGCATAGATCCACTTTGTACTGGTCCGTGGCTCTGTTGTTTTGTCATATCATAGCTCCACTATGTATTCTTTCATGGGTACAACTTAATCATTTCATGGAGTTATGGATCCACATTGTATATTTTGTGGCCATATCCTTAGTCAGTACTTTCATGGATCCACAATGTATTGGTTGGTGGCCATGCTTTGAGTCTAGTTATCTGAGTATGGGTATGCCCACCTTGAGGATGATATATGCCTACTATTTGATGTTTGCTTGCAACTTCCACTTGACTTTCCTATTCCCATCCCTTGATGCACATATTTTTGTAAAGTGTTTCAGCCATCAACTTCTATTATGACCTCACACTTTAGGGGGCATCTGTTACACACCAAAATTTCACACTTAGTGTCGCTCCTATTACACACCTTAAGTGTTGCAAGTGTCGTAGAGTGCCATATGCACCTTACTAAGTGTCACATTCACTTTATCAAGTGTCGTATGTACCTTACTAAGCATCACATGCACTTTATTGAGTATCACATGCTTGACACCATGAAAGAACATTTGTCACAATCCCTGGTCAATGTGGAGGAGAAATTTATCATATTAAGGTCAAAATACTATATGCACATGTATTATTCATTTTTATTGAAAAAAATAAATTAATTTAGTGTGAGAATCCATCGCACATTTAGTTTCCTAATGTCAAGGAGAAGTTAAGAATCTCATGGATGGTTGAGATATTTTCTCAAACCGATATCCTAATTTGATGGATCATGAGAGATATTTCCTCCCTAAAATCCTTGAGAGATATTTTCTTCCTAAAAATCTTGGAGATCCCAATTTAGTGGAACTAGTGAGTGATTTCCTCCATGGTGGTTAAGCCTCCTATATAATGAGGGAATTCCAAGGTGAAAATGAGAGAGGATAAAGTGTGTATATGATACTTATGATCTTAAGATAAACATATTTAGAGTTCATTGAAGGACTTGATTGGAAGCTTGGAGGAATTCTAGTGCATCAAGGCTGTAAGTTCCCATGTTTTAATTAATACAACTTGGCTTATTTCCTTCATATTGTTGTTTTCACATGTATGTCTATATAGATAGATATGTTCTTGTATAATGATATATTATAGAAGTAGAATGTATTGTTATGTTCCTTGCAGACTCTCTTCATCTTGATCGTGGCTTGGAAAACAAGAACAAAGAATGAAGAATAGCTAGGACAACCATCGAAAAAGGAGTAAGTCACACTTCTTTGTTCTATCTTCTCTATACATAGACATAAAGAATAGATTTAAATGAATGTTAGTGTCCATTTTTTTGTTTTTATGTCTTGGTCAATAGGGTTTTATATATCCAAGGGAGATTTCACCAATCCACAGGGGAAACATTCTGTAACCCCTGGTATAATTTTCAGTTTTAGTCTAGATCAGTCGATGGAGCGTCAGGTCATGATGAAATTTATTTAGGACAATAAATATTTGGGAAGGAAGTATTTTTCATGTCCCCATTTTTGGGTTCCCCTTTTTTGTAGTAGAAGGGACTCCCATGGATTTTCGATGGAGAAAAGGGAGTAAAAAGGGGGGTCATTTAATGTAACTTAGTTAGGAGATGTTATGTATTTAAAGTGACATTGAGGAAATAAAGTAGCTTTAGATTAATAAGTTACTTAATCATTATTAAAGTGAATTGTAATCTTAAAGTAAAAGTAAAGGGGGGATAAGGGTCACATCTTATTTGGTCAAAAAGAGGAAAGTTATACAAGGCATGGAAAAAGGATAAAAGGATGGGTACAACCTTACTTTGGATGTTAAGATTTGATCTCTCATTTTGGAGTGCTCTTGGAGCCATTGTTTCATTAGGGTTTAACAAAACCCTTCCACCATTGCATTTTAGTTTCGGTGGTTCAACATCCACCGTAGCTAGACAAGAGGGGGAATCCATCCAATATTTTCATTGGATATTCAATTTGGGATTTGGTTTCCATTTGGAGGAAGATCGTCTTGCTCAGAATATTGTGTGAAACTTTTCGGAGGAGGTCGATCCCGATTTTTGCAAGTGTAAGAGTGTTTTAGGAAGTTTACAAACAACATCATCGCTAGTTGAAGATGAGGATCCTATGAAGCCCTGCTAGTTTCCCAGGATTTTCCTGCGAGGATCTTTGTGGACTGGAGATTGTTGCAAGATGGTTTCTGAATGCATCCTTTCTAGTTGAACACCAAGTGTCTCATGAGGCCTCGCTTGATTCTCAACCTCATCCTGCGAAGATATCTGTAAGGAGGGGTTTACAGTTACAACAGGTCATTTGGGTCAGATCCGTGAAGGCTACAATGAGATGAGGGCCATTTGTAGAATAAGTTGTGGTGAAGAAGATTATAGTAAGACTAGGAGAGCCTTGGAGTAGCTGACATTATCTCTTGGAATCATTCCATGTTTCTTGTTTGAGTTTGTAGTGTTTGTTGAAGCCACTATAGCAGCCATTAGACCTCTATGATTGTTGTATTCCCTTTTTCCATTCATAATAAAGGATTCCAATGTTGCCACTTCCATTCTTTGTGTACTTCGATTAGTGATGCGTTTCCCATAAGTTCACTTATGGTAATGCATGCAAACTATTTGTGGAAATACTTATATCAATTTTTTCATAAGTATATTTGAGTACAAACTGTTTAAAAAAAGTAAAAGACCAACAACACCTTCATTTGAAAAACAAAACACTTAAATCTATCCTAGCACAGTTTGGGGACATTA
>WSFP011358322.1:0-33722 GCA_009831015.1 Picea engelmannii | reverse complement strand
AGAGGGTTAGCTCGATCGATTAGACCCTTCAATGGCATATTACCAATGGGGAGGTGATAGGTTCCAAATCAGTCGAGTCCTTTGGAGTTACCAATCGCTATTGCAGTTGTCAGTCCTTGGGGTTGCCAATTGTTATTGCAGTTGATGGTTAACACCATACTCCATTTAGATATTCTAGGTAAAAGGAAGAATCCTATAAAGTTTTCCTTCAAAAAAAATGATTACATGAATCTATTGATTAGGGGGTAAAACCTTAAAATGTAATATCCTATAAAGAGACAAGTAGTTTGTTATCCAACCCATAGAAAACATTCAAAATGGGAAAAAACATTCAGTTTGAACGTAAAATGTCAGTGTTGCTCTAAACTCTTCTATGGGACAACTCTTACCACAATTCAAGGTCTGGTCTCATCAACTAATGATGAGAGTGACCATAACATACCTTGCAATAACCAATGTATATGTGAGTTATGTGACAAAGAACCTGGATTAAAAAAACACTTTTTTTTTTCATGTTCATTCTATAATGGAGTTTGTGAAAAATATTATTGCTTTGCAAGATATCTTTAGACTTTGAGAACATAGATTCATTAGAAAGGCCAGTGGTCTGTTACCCTTTCCATTAAATAACTTACACAATTTTAAAGAAGTTGTTGCATACCCTAAGATTCTACCCCATCTAGGACTTTTTGTCTTAATACCTCATTTTCTAAGGAGATCATAAGAGTCATGTGTATCTTGTAGATATTCAAAGAAACACTAAATATTGGTTCGTAATGTTGAAAGCTAGTCGAAATGTGTAGAAATGATTTATATCAAATATATCAATAGCGTCCAATTGGTAGTTGATGAAAAATCATATAATTGATATCATCATGCATGTACTAATGGAATACCAAAATTGTGGATAACCAATCTTATCATATAAGCTTTTCCTTCAATAAAAAAGCATGATCATCCCAATTATGTGTAGGAAGAACTCCTAAATCATAATCAAAATTATCGTAGGATTCAGATTGAGACAAACCATAAGCCAATAGGTTGTCAATTGTTTGATCAATGATTCTTCCATGAAAGTTATATAACTCGCAATACCTTGTGGTGCTAAATGGTGAGATTTGTTGTTGATGAATAATCATATGTTGTTTTTTTTTGTTTTTTTTTTACTGGGGGAATCGACAACTCGTGGTTCTCGTACTCGCGTGACACGGGGTTGATCCCCGTCGGCTGCCACTATAACCCCAGGTGCAACCACCCAACCCGCAAGAATGGCGCACGAGTAAATCCGGGTGAGAATCGAACATGAGACTTCATTTTACAAATTTCCTTCCATTTACACGACACTTGCCAATCCGTCTACACCCGTGCGGGCAATGAATAAGCATATGTTATTGTTGCTCCTACATCACATAATTATTGGAAATATATATAAGGGCTGGTTTGTTTTAGATGGGTGTGATAGAAGCCATTTGTTGTGTAATTACTTGAGTCTTTTCCAAATTCTAGTTTTCGGGGTTCAATTCTAAAGGTCACTTCCACTCGCGTACAAGGTAAGATATGTCCATCCACAAAACATTTTAGAATTTGGGGGTAAGAAAACAAAGATGTTTTGTATTGTTTTGAATATTCATAACGAGCTAAATAGGGTTTTCATAATACATAGTTCACATTCCCATTGTCATTGTACGTACATTCCTCTTAATTACACACTGTGTCATCATTGTCAGATCTGTAAGAAACACTGCTCAGTTCACCTTCGTTGTTTGGATTGGGCAATTCTCTCAATTTCGAGTTTTGGGACAGATAATTGTATTCTTTATATGTGTGTGTGTGTGTACTATGTAATGGAGCCAACTTATGTCATTGTTCAAAGTGTAATTGAGTCGACTTGTATTTTTTTATTAATTTTTAATGTTATGTACGTACGTGACAACATATCCCTCGTACCGCAGTGTAGAGTGCCTCTCGACACAATTAAACATATAATGAATACATCAAATTATGATTGTTATTGAGGAGTGAATAATTAACAAGATAGTAGATAGATACATATTATATTTGATGTTTTGAAATAAAAATAAAATCAAGTGTGATCATCCTATGATTTTGATTTTTTTCCTTTCCTCCCCCCCTCTCTATTTTTACCACAATGGGAAAACCTATCATAACTCAGTTGAGAACCAGTAGTGACGACAACCATCAATAGATTCTATCCACAAATGCAGGTTGAATCATCATCATTATTCAAGGAAAACCATGCCACCTGTAATAACCCGCTAGTGGTCTGTAAAGGGGTAAACTTTCACTTATTCCAAATGCCTCTAAGTCTTTGGTTGTTAACATGTTTCCTTACGTCCGAGGAAGGCGAGCTCTTAGCCAAACAAAATCAATTTTAGGTCACACTCCAAGACCTATTTATTTATATACTCATCCCTTTGTATATGCATACTTATTTCTTTAAATGCTAATAAAATTAAATTTTCATTTTTATAAATGTTAAAATATGATTAAAAATAAAAATAAAATATCTTGTATTAATTTATCTTTAGACACATGAAATAAATTGCATTAATATATCTTTAGACAATTCATACAAAAATGATTTATTGTTGGCATGCCACTTAGGAAACTAGACCAACAACAAAGGAATAAGTCTTTAGTCCATTTAGTATGAGAAAGGTTCTTTATAATGCTCTGTCTAGCTAAAAAAGCGATGTAAAGAGAAATCTCAAGCTTATTGGATGCTCTAGTATATCTACTACTTTGTCATCATACAAAAAACAAAAAAAAGGGTACATATTATTCATTAATCCGGTGGAGTTACATTTGGGTCCTAAAGTGGCTCGAGGGCCAATTAAGGAGTGCTTTTTGAAGTCAAGGCTAGTGTCACTGAGCTTGAGGGCGCAAGCTGAGCCAATACTTCTCTAAGCAACAAGTGTAATCTATAAAATTGCAATTGGATTGTATTATGAGGATCCTATCTAGTTTGGAACATTTTTTCCAACAATATTTTGAGATGCCAGTATAATTCTATGATCTTCTAGTACTTTGTTTCTCGTCCTCGCGTGTTTCCCATATCCAGAACCCAATTGGTAATTGCTTCATTCACCTCTTGATCTGGTGTTAAGATTCTCTCCATGTGAATTTCATCTTCCATGTCCTCTAGTTGAGCGCGAAACTATGGCAGGGTTGCCACCCAGAAGTTGGTCACTATTGCCTAGGCGTCACGCTGCACGCGAGAGTTGGAGGTCCCCTCTCCAGAGTTGTGGCTGGGTGGCTCCATTGCAGCCCCACTCCAATGCTTGTAGCCATGTTGGTATCCATGTCTAGGTGCCATTGAAATCGAGGCTCTTCCTTAGAATTCAAAGCTTAAATGTATCAGGGATGGGCGTGGTATTGGCCTACGGTGAGCTTGACCAGCATGGTAATATCCCTTGACACATATACATGTTTCCTTGTCTCGAATCTCTTTATGGTTCTTTCCGTCCTGGGTATAAAACACAGGGAAGGTTTCCTTTGTTCGAGCCTTCCACATTTTGCAAATGTTAACTATCCTGGAGGAACCAGTGACCGAGGTGCAAGTACTTCTATTACTTGGCATTAATTTTGGTGTTAACGAGCCTAGAGTTGACGCACCATTCTCATGTGTGAGGTCTTGCGTGAGATGGTGTGTCACCTCCATCCCCACCTATGGAGCATCCATGCATTCACTGGTAACTGTCCCCAATATTAGTCACCTCCCTAACACCCCATCCCGGGGAATTTAAAATTAAATTAAATTGTTCTTATAACAACAACATTTAATTATCATATATAAACTTATAAATTAAAAATATTAATTTTATAATAATAAACAATAAAAAATTAAAAATTACAACAACTTTGCTCATGACGGAGAGACAAACTAGCTATTTAGAGTTTATTCCATAGCTTATTTGTAGGGGAATGTAATTTAGTCCTTTAGATTTGACCATCAATATGTATAGGGAAATGCAAATTATATTATTGGTTTGTTGGCTTGGGATTTGAATTGATGGAGCTACAATCTCGTTTAATTGGCAACCGTTGTGAGATGGGAGTACATATGAAGAAGGAAGAATTTATGGTGGGGGATTTATAGTCGGTAAGGGGGCTCGATGGGGATGAACCTGAAGTTGCAAAGATTCAATGCAACATGGTGTTGGGTCATCTCATGCCAAGTAGAAAGATCCCTTGACTAAGGCTCTTGTTATATCCTATTATAATAAGTTTTATGAAAAGGTGTAGGAGGTGGAGGGCATAGAAAATAGAGTGACACTGAAAAGAGGTTATACCTTAAGTGTCAAAGTGTATGAAGAAATCACTCATTGGCTTCATAACACTGGCTTTTTAAGGAGTAGGGATACAAAATATTCCAAGACAATGGACTTATATTGGCAAACAAAAGAGTTTGTGGTAAGTGCTATGGAACAACAACATAACCAAAACAATGAGATTCTCAATGCGCTAGACCAAATGGACATCAAATATGAGATTCTCATCCATGCTATTTGGGGTTTGGAGGTTAATAGTCAAAAGGAAGTTGATGAAGGGGTGACAGGAGCACGCATGTGCATGTCGAGGGGGAGGGGGGGGTTTCTTGATAGACCCCAATGGAACAAAGAGATTAGCCTTCTCTTAGGTACTAGGGAAAGCCTCTAACAATCACCCAAAGTTTCTTTCCTTGTTTGTGGGATTAATAATATCCAGTGCTGAAAGAATTAAAAAAATGGTGATCATGGGGGATTTTGAGGTAATAATTAAAGCTGCCAAAGAATACAAAAGAAAAGTGAGAACGATTTAAGACGATACAAACATTCTTCATCTTCAACAAGAGATTCATAAATTAGATGTGTTAACCATTTACCACATTCTAAGGGGAAACAACAAAAGAGAAGATGATGTAACTAAGGAGGCCTCCTATCTAAAGGAAGGAATCCTCCATACATGCAACAAAGAAATTACGATCCACTTTCCCTAATCATTTAACATACATGAAAAATGGGCAAGATATACCCGCCTTTGGTGAAACAAACCATTTAGGTCAAGTGAAAATTGTCTCTTCAAACAAAGCATGGAAGTGGCTTTGGGTCAATGCCAAACAATTTCGGGTATTTTAAAATGTAGAGCTGCCCGTCTAAAATGGGAGTAGATAAGAAAAAAATTGGCCCTCTGTAATAAAATTTCAAACAAGCCTCTTTTACAAGGGTGTAGCAACAATATGACTAAAGGAAACAATGATTATGCCTTGTATAGTCCCACATCCGCACCTCTCACCTGATCACCTGACTTGTATGTGCAAGAGTTACTCAATGCCAAGAGGAGATTGGAGGTTTGGGAAGTCAAAGAGTAGGAGAGAGACCTTAAAATCCATCTATTGATAGTATAAAATCATGGATTAGCATAAAGTAATAAAGTTTTAAAAGATCAAGTGACATTGTTGCAAGAATCCCTTTTGGTAGGAAAGGTTGAATGGAACGGCATGGAGGATTCTTGGAAAATCATGAAAGAACTTGTTGTGAAAATTAGATATGTGTTAAGCTCTAAAACCTCCAAAGCTGAAGGGAAAGCAGTTGAATAGGCAACCACCGAGGGAGTGAAAGAAAGGGATGAAGGGAAAGGAGGTTTTACAAAAAATTACAAAACTTGGGCACAAGTTATTAAGAATTCCACTAACATGGAAAAAGAAGAAAACAACTAGGGGGACAACATGCAAGATAGATAAATCAAAGAAAGACAAGTCAGAGAAACAAACATAATTATCAAAGGTGTGAGAGATTATGGAAAAAATGAATGTACTCTCGATCTTGCAAGTGACTTTTTAAAGGACAAGCTGCTTTGGAAAGGCCAAATTTGCCAAGCCTGGAGGGTGGGAAAGGCCAGTGACTAGAGAACTAGGCCCATAAAAGTCATCATGTCAAGCACACGTGACAAACAAATTCTCCCAGGCAAGAAGCAACTCTTAAGGGGCTCTCACTTTTTTCTAGACAAATATTTAACTATTAGACAACAAGAGGAAAGAAGGGAAGATATGTCAAAGGTTAGGGCAACAAGAGATGAGGGGAAAAGGGCATGGTTGTTCAAAGAAAAATCTAGTATTTCCCTTTTTGGTCCTCATTCTAAAACAAGACAACAAGGTGGTAGACAAGAAGCGACAACAAATTTCTTAACAGGAAACTATGCAACAAGGCTAGTATGGGCAAAGAGGGGTGGAGACTCAAATTTGAGTCATGTAGGCCAAAAAAAATAGCGATCGGGTTCTACCCAGGTTCCCTTAAGGCTAGTTTGTTGGAACTGCAAAGGTTATCCTTGAAGGTGAGGACCTGGGTTAGGGCCTATCACAGAAGATAGAGACATAATTTGTCTCTTGGAAACACATGAGCATGAAGGGTGCAAAACACCTATGTTTCAAGGGTATTTGAAGATGGCAATGTGGAACAAAGCAGCTGAGAATGGAAAAGGACATAGGGGTATCATGGTCTTAGTGAGGAAAAAAAGGTCGTCTCATTCAGTTAGAAAGAGAAGACTCAAATAAACAATTCATTCGGTTTAAAATCTTAGAAAATGGAAACATCATCAGAATTGCAACATGTTATTTTTCTCTGCAAGTTTCAAAAACTTGCAAAAGTAGAGGGCTTGACCACAAAGACCCCTTTGTAGTGTTAAAAAATGATATTGCAGCGTAGTCTAATCTAAGTGAAGTTCTTATAGTGGGTGATTTCAATGCTAGGACTACAAGTGAACAAGCTAGTATTCTTCGTTGTAAAGAAGACTGTAATCCCATTTGGTTTACAAAAGAAAACAATCATCAATGGACAAGAGTTTCAGAGGACAACAAAAGCTGCAACCTTTTTGGGGAGCAGTTGCTTACTCTGTTTGGGGCATTTGACTTAGTCATTTGTAATGGGTTGGCTACATGGGCGAATTTTGGTAATTTCACCTACAATACCTACAATGACGCAAGTATAGTGGATTATGCAATTTGATTGCATGGCTTGTGTGAGAAAATGGATGAATTTTTGAATGGTGAACAACCGTGGGAGTTTAAATCTGATCATAGACCTATCTATTTAAGTCTCACTTGGACAGAACAATAGCAATGAGAGATGAAAAATTAGTTCATTCAACAACCTCCTTCAAAGGGTAGAATCTTTTGACACAAAAAAATTGTAATACCTTCAAGATAGTGCTAGAGAGGTTGTTTAACAAGGAGAAAATTTCGTCCTAGGGCCTCCATAGTCATGAGCTAATAAATTTAATTCAAAGCGCACTTGCAAAATGAAAAAGAACAAAATATAGGAAATCTGAAATAAATTGCTTTCCGGTTAATGCTTGGTTTGATGAGGAATGCAAAACAACAAGGAAAACTTTGAAAGAGTCAAGCCAGAAAGAAATAAACTTAAAAGACTACAAGAATATTGTAAGAAATAAAAAAGTTGATTTCATGACCTCAAGGAGGGAGGAACTAATCTTCCCAGGGAAAAATAACCCCAAGTTATTTCGGAAGGAACTTCAAACGAGAAAGAAACAAACTGAAAATAATATCACAGTTTATCAATGGTTCGAGTATGCAAAGCATCTTTATGAGCACGATCCTAAGGTTGAACCCCCCCATTGGTCAACACTACTACTAAGCTCTCCAGCGTGCAAGAGATTGAGGTGGGTATTAAAAAGTTGGGTGTTGAAAAAGCAAAAGAAGAATATCTAAAGTGGGGTTCGAAAACTCTTGCACCTCACAATATGAAAATTTTCAACAACATCATTCAACATGGATTCCCTACAGATTGGAAAACGAGCCTAGCAATATCGTTGTTCAAGAGTGGTGATGTTAATAATCCTTCCAACTATATGACCATAGTGATAAACCCCTTGTTTGCAAAGTTATTAGGAAGTATGCTAGAAAATATAATTAGCAAGTGGGAAGAACAAGGAGATAAGCATGCTAAAGGGCAAGCAGTTTTCAGACCTAAACACTCCACAATTGATCACGGTATAACTCTAAGGCACATCATTGAAAAAGTGTGGGAGAAAAAAGAGGAAGCCTTTTGTTGTTTTGTAGATTTTGAAAGAGCTTTTGACACAGTCCCTAAAGATAATCTTTGGCATAGAATGGAGGAACTTGGGGTTCATATGCATCTTAGAGAAACTTTCCATAGACTATATGAGGAGGTTAAAGTTAAAATCAGAACGTCAGCTAGCATCTTCAAATTTTTTAGGAGTGATATCGGGGTCATGCAAGGGTTCCCATTGTCCCCTACCCTTTTTGGCTTATATATAGACAAACTTGAAGAGTGGTTAAACCTACAGGACGATGATGGTGCTCTTTTGGGAGAGTTTGTGATAAGTCTTATTTTGTATGCATATGACCTTATTTTGATTGCTAAATCTTCTCTTGGGCTGCAAGAACACTTAATTTCCCTTGACCACTTTTGTAGAAAAGTGGGGATGCAAGTCAATTCTAACAAGACGAAAGCGGTAGTTTTCTCTAGCAAACAAAAACATAACCAACATAAGTTCTACTTTGAAGGAAGCACTCTTGAAGAAGTGGCGGATTACAAATACCTCGGAATTGACTTAAACAAAAATCTAAGGTGGGAAGGTTGCAGAAAGAAAAGAACTTTGGGAGGTTGGAAAGCATTCTATGCTTTCCAAATAGGTGCATAGAGGCATAACTATGGGATTGGAAGACTACGCAAACTCTCTTTGGGATTTTAGTGATCCTGATGGTTCTTTATGGTTGTGAAGTGTGGGCCAACACTACATATGACTTACAGTGGAAGCAAATTGAGAAGATTAAAAAACGCTTGATTACAAACAAGTTTAAAATTAAAAGTTTAGTCCCTTATGACATCATGTTGAGTGAAATGGGGGTTGCTCCTATTGAAGCAATTGCTATGGTGTGACTCATAATATATCTAAAAAAAATTGAGCAAATGGAAGATGGTCATTGGCCTAAGGTTGTCTTCAATGACATATTGTGCAAAAGAAAGAAGACATGGATGCAACAAAATAGTAAATGGCTTAGTAAATGGGATATTGACTTTAACATGTTTCCTACAAACAGTAAAGAGATAAATGCTTTTGTTATCGATAGGTTCCACAAGCGAACTTGAGATAAAGGGCTAGGGAGAAAGAAAGAGTATTATATTAAATAGTTTAACCCCACTTACAATCATCATCAAAAATCGTACATAGGGGCCAATATATCTTGGAGAGCCAAAATGCTTATTGCTCAATTAAGAACCAATTCCCATCAACTCCGTTGTGAAACTGGGCATTGGAAAAGACCAAAGGAAGCTTGGGAAGAGAGGGTGTGTATGTTTTGTACATCTGGAAAAGTGGAAAGAGAAAAACATTTGATTTTAGAGTGTGAATCCTTCAAAAACAATAGGGACAACTATGTAAGTGTCTTTACAACTAGCTCTTGGGATAATTTATTCAGTGAGGGTATAGTGGAGAAATTGGGGGTGCTCATCATCAAATTGAACATAAAAAGGTATGAAACGCAGAAATCAATGTGTGAGGCGATATGTCCCATAGGATATTGTTAGCCTCGTGGATGTTAAAATAATTTCTTCTTCTTCTTCTTCCATCACCATATTTAACATTTCAACTTTGGATAAAAATGGGTTTTATCTAAATCCCCTCTATTCTATGAATTATTTAATGGCCCGCGACCCATATAATCTTATGTTGGTGCCAAGTGTAACCACATTCAATTCCCCACCTCTCTCACCCCATGCGAGATGCCTTCAGTCCAAATCATTGTACTTCGCTCCTCTCATGCATTCGTATTTTTTTCATGATGAATCAAGGTGGGATATCTACTCCCCGAGTGGAGAATCGACCCTCCCATATTCTAGACCTGTTAAATTCAAATGCCTTCCCCATGTCTTGGTTGCATAAAATTTGTTTCTTTCACCCATACTCTTTGGGTTCGTGGTCCGCGGTGAGTCATGGAAGAATTCCTTGGTGGTTCTTACATTCCTCTTGCCCCCCTTGCAACTTGGACTCCAAGTTTCAAGCCCTCTCTTTTCTCAGTCTTCACATTCTTGGAATCTGTTCTTTCAAGTTTCATTTTCAATTGCTACATGGTATTTAACAGTTGAAGGTAAGGAATAAGGTGTTTCAAGGATTTTTGTGAAGTGTTGTTTGGATTCCTCATTCCACTTGCAACCCTTTGTAAATTCTCCTCATATATCACTACTCTTGTTATACCGCACTCCTTGCAGGATTGTGGTCTTTTGGAATTTATGATTTCTTTGTTCATGTCATGTCTTCTCCTTGCCACATCACCATGTGTCATAGAGGGTTCTTGGGTAGCTCCATTTTTGGAGAATTTAGTCTTTGTTTTCTCAGTAAATAGTTACAACACTTGGATAAAGAATTTTCTTATATGAAAGAAACTCAGTGCAAATTCAATGACGCCAAAGAGCAGGAAATCCGACTCATTCTCCAGACTTTGGTTGCACATGATGAGAAGTTAGTTCATCTATGTCAAGAAAATTAACTGCTCAAGCAATGTATTGTTGGATAGACAATTCATCAATCAATTGGTTTGAATGCCATAGTGGAATCAACCTTAGTAAGGCAACCTCAAATGAAGCAAGAATAAGAGAAAACCACATAGGACCTGGTAAACCTTGAATTAAATTTGTAAATCTTATCCTTTTCTCCTTTTTTGATGTATTGTAAAACTCAAATTCTCCAGGAGCTTTTTATAAGATTGTATACCAATAGATCCACCAGAAAATTCAGTTCCCATTGGAACAATCCCTCATTTTGTATCAGAGGGAAGACATATATGTTTTGAGCCATGTTTTTTAACATTTTGAAGTTCCATTGTAAATTTATGTTGTATAATTCAACTACAACCCTCTTTTAATATAAGTTTAATTATTTTTGTAAAACAAAAAGAGAAAGTTGATGAAGATAGGGGAAGAAGAATATCTAACAAGGAGGGTAGAAAAAGTTAGAAGTTGTCATTTTAACATTAATTTCAAAGGACACAACTCAAGTTCATGGACAAGAGTCTAATCCTCACACACTTATGATTCCCGAAAAATGACTACTAATCTTTTTGTTTATTTATTTTTCTAAATCAATGTTATAGTTTTGTTTTGGACCCTCACAATCTTTGTTTTAGAAACTTTGGGTTTTTGTTAGGGCGTAGGCTATTCATTCTACGAAATGGATTCTGATGGGATGTCTCCGGCACCGGGACCCCATCCCTTAGAATGAACGGTCATCCATCAACCTAAACCCCCATTTTCCAAATCCTCGTTTTGCTCGGGCCCACAATGTTCCTCTGTAGCAAGTCATTCCGCCAGTCCCGTCACTGCAGTTGGATGTCCCCTCAAGAATTCAATGCAGGGTGGTGGATGGGAGGACACCTACAAAAATCCTCTCGCGCACCTCCTCCCCTGTTTCAAACCTCGCTCCCGCTCTGCAAAAACTGAGACACCCTCCTGCCTGAAACAAACTCCATTATCCTGCCTTGTCGTCCGCTATTAATTATGATTGCAGTCAGGGAAACAACACATGTGTTACCATCCAACCATGGAAGCCTTGTTATTAGCCTAACACGGTTATTGATCATGCATCCTATGCATTCAAGAGTTATTGGCAGCAATTAAAGAACTCAAGGGGCACCTGTTACTTTAATGGAGTTGCAACACTAGTCACAAAGGACCCCAATAAGTAAAGTTATTGTACTCTGTATCAATATCCATGTCTAGTTGGATTTTTCTTGTTTATTTTTAAAGCTCTTTTCAGTATCAGCTTGCCTGTCTTTACTATAAATCTTATTGAGTTCTATCAACTATGTTTTGTTGTCGTTTTTGTTAGCTTGAATATTTTTTTAGGTTAGGTATGTTTGCATTTTGCTTGAATTTGCTATATTGTTTATGCTAGGTTCATTTGCTTTCACCTTGAATCTGAATTATTGTTTGAGCTAGGTGTGAGGTATGTTTTCTTTTTGCTTGAATCAATTTTGTATCTTGGGATATAGATGTTTGTTATAGACATAAATTGATCTCATTTTTAGGTCTGGTGTTTTCTTTTCTTTTTTTCATTTTTTTTGGCACGAGTTTGCTTAACATCTTATGTTTGATGTGTCTTTGGCATGAATCTCCTTCGCTTTTTAGCCTGGACAGGTTTGTTTACGCTGAATCTGCTTCACTTCTTAAGCTTGAAGTTTTTTCCTTTTGTGCTCAAGTCCCTTCATTTTGGGCACGTGTGGGAAGAATCGTCTTCACTTTTAAATCATCATATACATGTTCCCTACATGAATCTGCCTCGCTACTTAGGTCTTATATTTTCAGTCTGAATCGATTTCATTTTTTGGGCTTGAATTTTTTGATTTGTCAGGGATTAGAGTCCTTTTGCAAATATGGGTTTATTATCAACTGACACATTTATGTTATTTTTATGTTGTAAGTAATAAGATTTGCAGATACCCATTTGCTTGACTGAACTCCAAGAAATGTGGAGTAGACATTTTTCTCTATCTAATCTATTTGCGGAACAGTCTCCATATGTTTGTGCTTTGTGGAAATGCTGTCGGTAGTAGTATTTGCCTTAGTTTTAGTTGTTCAAAATATTACACTTCTGATTCAATTCATTGTAGAGGTGCTAAATTTTTTTTATCTTCAAGGAACTTGTTACATAACATCCTTGTAATTGATAGCAGTGAGTGCTCATATCTATTGTTAGCTATCAGTTTATAGATCCCATCTTTCAACAGATCTCTATGTTTGTTATTCTATCTGTTGATGTACCTCTTGGCAATGATTTAATGAATGATAAATGCTTTTGATCTTTCACCATCCCTAAGTTGATGTGTAAGTAACCATATCTGTGTTGCCTGGTGATTCTGTGCACAATGGATCCCTTTGGCTTTGTGGTTAGTTTATTATTTGGCTGGTGTGTGTTTAGTGGCATGCAATCTGGGTATCACATCTTGCAGGAGTGTGTTCTCTTGTGCTAGTTCTTAAGAAAAGATTTGCTCTCCTACCCTTACAGGGCTTGTTAATCCTAGTGAGCTTGGCTCGAAACTAGTAGTCTGCGCGGTTGGACCAAACTTGATTAAATCTGGTCATATCTTCATGACTTAGGGGAGTGTGCTCAATTGTATCAGACTTGGTTAAATTTGATCAAACTCTTCAGAGCTCGGGGGAATCTGCCCAGTTTGACCAAGATTTCATAGGTTTGCCCGATTTTGATTCAGTTTGATTGGAATTTACCTATATTTAAGTTATACAGTTTATCTAGTTCTACTTGAGTTTTCCACTTTATAATGTTTTCACTTTTTCTCATACTCGGGAATCCTCTTCGAGTCCAAATCATGTGTCTACCTAAAAACAACTACACTATTTCAACTTGAGCACCACTAAAAGAATTTTAAAATCCTTATTTTTATATATAATAACTTAAAAAAAACAATTTATTTGTTTTTTTCCATGAAACCCAATATCACTATATCTTCAATTTGTGGAATGTTATGAGTATGCTGATTTCAACTTGAGCTACACTACTAAAACAATCTTCAATTTGTGGAATGGTATGAGTATGTTGATTTCAACTTGAATTACACCACTAAAACAATTTAAAAATCTTAAAAGAATTCATTTATTTTAAATGTCACTAATATAATAACTTTAAATAACATTTTTAATTTATTTTAAATAACATTTTTTTCTTTTTTCTCATAAAACCCAAAAATCACTATATCTTCAATTTGTGGAATTTGTGGAACGCCGTGAATATGTTATTGGATTAAAATTCAAGCTAACTTTACTATCCCCTTAGAAGTCACTAAAGGGAAAAATGCTCACAACCTCGTCAACACTTTAAAACTATAATGCTTTATCTTTATGATTTTGTCTTGTATTCATGTCTCATTTACTAGTAGGTTAGTAGTTGAAAGATGATATTCCTTATATTTTGTCTTATTTTTCTGTCTGTTGTTTGTAGTAATTGAAATATGATATTTCCCTTTGTAACGATCAATAACATTTTTTTTATTAACTTTAAATAATATTATTTTTTCTTTTTTTCTCATAAAACCTAAAAATCACTATATCTTCAATTTGTGGAACCCCGTGAGTATGTTATTGGATTAAAATTCAAGCTCAACTTTACCATCCCCTTAGAAGTTACTAAGCTGAAGGGAAAAATGCTCACAACCTCATCACCACTTTAAAACTATAATGCTTTATATTTATGATTTTGTCTTGTATTCATGTCTCATTTTTTTAGCAATTGAAAGATGATATTACCTATCTTTATGATTTAGTTTTTATCTTTCTGCTTGGTGGTTTTAGTAATTGAAAGATGATATTATTTCCATTTGTATTGATCAAAATATGATTTTTTATTTTTTATTTTTTATTTTTTATTTTTTATTTTTTATTTTTTATTTTTATTTTTAATTCAGAGAAACTTTGTATAGATATAATTTTCTCAAAACACACACATATATTTATTAATGAATTTTTATCATTTAACATATATATTAATTAATAGAATTTATATTCTATTTTGATTTTAATTTGAATTGTTTTATTAGTGATTGAAAATTAATATTTTAAATTATCTTTTAAAATTGAGTATTTATATGAACAAGTGTTGTGTGGTCCCTACCAAGTAGATTTGGGAATGAAGGTGATAGTTGACACCTTATAATTATTCATAATGAAATAGATGGCAGGAACAAAGCATTTAGTATGAAATAGAATCTTCCCATAAAGTAATATGAAATGTGAAGAAGATATCTGATAATATAATCTGGTGTAAATCACAGTTTCATGCGTTTTAATGGGAGATGTCCTCGAGATTTTTTCTTATTAATGCCAATGCTTTCGAACCTGTGTGGTGAGTTGTCACTAATCAAAGCATAATCAATCTGCATTGGGAAGGGTGCGAAGGTGGCAAGGATGGAAGGGAGCGATAAATGATTTGAAACTTTTTGTGAACCCGGGTAGAGTGAAGCTTGCGAGTTCGAGGAGTGCGGGGTGGAATTGTAGATCACAGAAGTTTTGGGTACAAGATGTATATCACAAAACACAGGGAATGAGAGTTCGATAACGCCAACCCGGGAACCCACGGCTATAAAATTGGCTAAGTATGGAAATAAAGGGCGGTTATTCGGACTCCCGTAAATCACGGTTTAATGCGTATTAATGGGACATGTCCTCGAGGTTTTCGCGTAAATCGCAGTTTAATGCATTTTAATGGTAGATTTCATTGAGGTTTTCACTTATTAATGCCAATCATTTCGAACCTGTGTGGTGAGTTGTCACTAAGCAAAGAATAATTAATGTGCAGTGGGAAGGGCACGAAGGTGGCAGGGATGGAAGGGAGCGATAAATGCTTTGAAACTTTTTGTGAACCCGGGTAGAGTGAAGCTTGCGAGTTCGAGGAGTGCGGGGTGGAATTGTAGAGAACATAATTTTTGGGTGCAAGATAGTGCCAAGCCGGGAACCCGCGACCATAAAATTGGGGAATGAGAGTTCGATAGTGCCAAGCTGGGAACCCGCGACCATAAAATTGGCTAAGTATGGAATGGAAGGGCGATCGATCGGACTCCTATAAATCGTGGTTTAATGCATATTAATGAGAGATGTCCTCGAGGTTTTCACTTATTAATGCCAATTTTTTCAAACGTGTGTATTGAGTTTTCACTACTAAAAGCATAATCAATGTGCATTGGGAAGGGTGTGAAGGTGGCGGGGATGGACTGGAGCGATAAATGCTTTGAAACATTTGTGAACCCAGGTAGAGTGAAGCTTGCAAGCTGGAGGAATTGTAGACCACATAAATCTTGGGTGCTAGATGTATATCACAGAATTGTAGATCATGAAATTTTTGGGTTCAAGATTTATATCACGAAACACGCGGAATGAGAGTTCGATAGTGCCAACCCGGGAACCGATGGACATAAAATTTCCCAAGTATGGAATTGTAAATCACGAAAGTTTTGGGTGAAAGATGTACATCACATAACATGGGGAATCAGAGTTCAATTGCGCCAACCCGGGAACCGGCGGCCATAGAATTGGCTAGGTATGAAAAGCAACAACGATCGGTCAGACTCCCATAAATCATGGTTTAATGCGGTTTTCACTTATTAATGCCAATAAGTGAACCTGTGTGTTGAGTTGTCACTAGTAAAATCTTAATGAATGTGCATTGGGAAGGGAGGGAATGTGGTGAGGATTGAAGGGAGCGATAAATGGTTTTAAAATTTTGTGAACCCGGATATAGTGAAGCTTGCGAGTTCTAAGAGTCTGGGGTCGAATTGTAAATCACAGAAGTGTTGGGTGCAAGATGTATATCACGAAACACAGGGCATAAAAATTTAATAGCGTGAAGTTAGGACCCCGCAGTGAGATAATTGGATAAGTGTTGAAAGGGACGACAATCGATTGGGCTCATGATGTGATGATATAGATGGAGATGAGGATCTGTCAATCCGCTAACCCGAGAACCCGCGATTATAGAAATGCGACTAAGTCAGGTTCAAGTTTAAAGATAATTTGTTTATATTTATTTCAGTAGTATTCATATTAATTTATGTTAATAAATTATTTGTGGTCCAAATGTAAACCATGTTCCAATTTGAAGGGTGTTCCAATTTGGAGCTTGAGAAAGTCAGGTTCAAGTTTAAAGAGATTTTGTTTATAATTATTTCAAATGTATTCATATTAATGTATCTTAATAGATTATTTGTGGTCCAAATGTAAGCCATGTTACAATTTGAAGAGTGTTTTCGACTCGCAAATTTTGCTCAAACCCATAAGCAATAGAGAAAAAAATATATGAGTTAACATTTTGTATATGGAAGCATATTCTCAAATATAGGAAGTTGTAATATATGCACAATATTAAACAGGGACATGACCTCAACATGTACAAGGAAATGAGTTAATTTTAAAAAAAATACAAAATTCAAAAAAACAACACTAAACATTGAAAATCACCTTACAACAACCTCAAATATTTTGTATTCAGATAAACTGGGTTACAAAATACATTTGAGAATATTTCCCAAAACAGTTGTCTTGGAATTTGTAAAAAAATATATAGTTCAATAGATATTCTGTGAAATTTAAATGTGTTTTCCATAATGACTGGGATTGGGGCTTCCACGGGCCACAAAGCAAAGATGTACAAGAATCAATCTTGTAGAAAGAAGAAATTCGACGATGGGAAACAACAAAACCTGGAAAGAAGAAAGAGAAAATTTTCAGTCCTCGGTTAAAGCTTTGTATTTAAAGAGGTAGAGTAAATGGATGAAGACATCGACAAAGACAAAAGAATGTGATCAATATCAACTTACTATGATGGTGTCCCATACTTTGTCATTTTCTTGATGATGTCCTTTTATGGCTTTCCTCGGTGGTTATGGGAACCGTATGAAGCGTCCTTTGCCCTTCATTGATAATCTTGTCGACAACCTTTTTGAACCACTCCTCGATGTAGCTCCTCATGGGTGCCACATTGATTTCATGCCGGATTTTTATATTGAAGAATTCACTTTCCAAGTCCTTTAGATCAATAGAGAGGTTGTGCAATGTTTCTTGAATATCTTGGTTTTTAATCGAATAACTGACTAGCCAGTTTTTCACGTCATCTTCACCATATTCAAGAATTCCATAGAAATTTTCAAATGATAGTCTTTTATAGATCTGAACTTGATCATCAAATGCTTGCTTGGTTAAAAACAACGAGTTGAATATCAATTTCGGGTCTTGGAATTCATTGGTGTTGTTAGCTAGATATATCTCAATTAGCTTCTTGAATAGTTTGTCTCTTCTAGATATGGCCTAGCTACATGCTTGAACAATACCATTCAGGTTTTTAACGTTTTCTTTCCAGCATGTGTTTAGTTGGTTTATTCGATCCGAGGAAGGGAGATCCTCCTCTCTTCTAAATTATGTCATACCAGTAACTTTAACACCAAATGGTACAACTACATCAAGGTAGAAGCCTTGCTTGTTCTTGAGATTTGCTTGCAGATACTCATGAAAAACATGCACTCTTGTTTCAAAAGAGACCATACTCTTTGACATCTCCCAAGTTTCTGTTATTAATTCCATTTTTCTCTTTATATTATTTAACACATAGCCTTGAGCTGATGTGAGAAGGCTTTCTAATCCTTTTAACTTTGTTGCAGGTGCGGTGGGCCCGATCATTGCCAAAGGAGTAGAAAACAGTGGAAGGGGCATTAGAGCTCCCTCCAATTATTTGATTCGCTCCTTTAACCTGGCATTCTTAGATTTAAGGCCACTAATCGATTTGTCTAGAGCATATCTAGTTGCTCAGTGTATCTGGGAGATCTGGGAAGGGCGCATGTTCCGTAGGTTCATCTCTGAACAAGATTTCCCTTTCTTATTCTTTACATCTCTCTTTTCAATAACCAATTTTTTGGATTCATTGTCAAAAACATCGCTCTGAAATGAAAAAGACTCTTCTTCGTCCAAGGTATAGGTCCCAATTATTTCCATCTCAAGGTTATGGGGAGCAGTGCTCTCTAGGTTGTTGACGTCGGGGAACATTTTGTCAATGCCAATTTCTAGTTCCATATCTTCGTGGGAGAGATCGTGGATATCAATTTCTCCCCTTGGTCCCTCTTGTTCTTGCACTATTGTTTTTCATTTTTTGCTCGCAGAAAGTTTGTGAGAACTTTCAATTTTTTTGGAGGGAGGGTTCTTATCTCCTCCTTCGCCTGAAGAACTGTGTGTGAATTTCTTGCTTGGGTAGGCTGTTGGAGTGCTGCTTCGAGATGTTGTAGTCTTGGGTGTGGCGGTCGGGGATTGGAAACTTTTCTTACTCTGGCCTTTTCTTTTCTGCTTGTATGACTCATTGGTGCTGAGTATTGTCTCCAGGTCACCGTTGTCACGAGAATGACTTCCTGAGGTGTTATCTTCGTCTTCATCAGGATAATGTCAATGAAAGAACTATTGAAATCGACAACCAATAGGTGTTCTACAAAAATACCATCAAGTTCAAACCCTTTTACTTTTTCAGCACATTTCAAATTGAAGTTGTGGAAGTGGCCCGCGAAACTGTCAATCTTGTTTATATTCCTAACTATGAAATCCCCGACTTTCCAAGGCAGAGGGCTGAATTGCCTTTTTCTCTTTTCATGGAAAAAAAATGCAGCCAGTGGGTGTAATGCCTTGCTATTTCAACAAAAAACACTGTACCATATATGTGACATGGAAGGAAGGAAGGATTTTGTTTGGACCCAAAAATCCTTATAACATTATAGTTCTCCATTGGTTCTAGTGTGCCCTTCCTATCCAAGAACTTGGTCGCCTGGTCAAACACCCAGGGAAAATTCTTTCCAAATATCAACCCTTTAAAAACTGAAACAAAATCATTAAAGACTTCATAAAAATGTTGGGAGGCATCGTGTCTCCATAATATATGGCATCGGAAGGTTACTGGGTCAAATTCACAGTTTACCTTCTTACACATAGATAATCCAGGGAATGGACAGCAATGCGCTACCGCAAAAATTAAATAAGATGACATAAAGAATTTATTTTGCCTTGTGTATTGCAATAACTGGGAAGAGATTTCAATGGAAATCAACTTGCCCCAATGGAAGATGGTTTGTTCCTTCACCATAAAATATAAAATATATAGAATCATCCGAGAGATGTTGGCTGTACTTTCTTTTCCTGTTATCCTCGTGAAAAGCCATGCAATTTCCCGGAAAGGGTTTTTAAATGCATTAATGTGTAATCTGGTCATGTCCCCGGGACCGGCCGCTGGGTTCTCTAAGAACTTCGACAAGAGGTCCTATTCATTATCATGCTTATTTAAGAACTCTTTGCAATTCTTGCCCTTGAAAGTAGGCGTTGGGTCAGGAAGTCTTAACATCTTTTGAAATATTTGAGGTGATAGGGAGACTCGGGAATGGTCCCACAACTGGATAATCCGCTAGTTCGGAATATAATTTTCAGCGCAACAGGTGACCAACTCCTTACAGTCAAAAAGTTCGGGGACACAACCTACTCATGCAATTCCAGACGTCTAGATAACTTCCTTCTGGGTGGAAGGGGACGAGTAGTACTCATAAGATTTGGACCACTGAAAACTTCGGTCCTCGTGCCCGAAAATATTCAAGGTATCTCCACATAAATGTTGTCGAGTTGTAGCCATAAGGTGATGAGAACGTTCCTTTGCTCCTGATAGTATTTAAAATGAACGCTGGAGCATGATAATATATTCTCCCGTAAATCTTGGTTTAATATGTTTTAATGGGAGATTTCCTCGACCTTTTCGCATATTAATGTCAATATTTTCGATGTGTCTGGTGATTTTTCACTAATAAAGGCATGATTAATGTGCATTGGGAAGCATGCGAAGGTGGCGGGGACGAGCGAGAGTGAAAAATGCTTTGAAAATTTTGTGAACCTGGGAGCCCGAGAACCTGCAAATCTGTGACAACAGGATGTGAAGAATCGACTAAGTACGGGAAGGCGAGGTATAATGCCTTAAAAAAACTAAAGTAAATAACAATTTTTCCGAGTTCAAGATCCACACACACACACAAAAAATCAGATGCCATAATATTGACCTCTGCTAATTCGATAATAGGTAGGTTTAGTTGATGGATCCAAATATCACTCAGTTCAGGCAACTAGGGTGCATGTGGGGTGCCTATGAGAAAATCTAATGTTTTGATGAAGATTTATTTGTATTGCAACATGTGACAATAATTGTGTCCTGATAGTATTTACAATGAACATTGGAGGATGGTAATATAATCTCCCGTAAATCTTGGTTTAATGCATTTTAATGGGAGATTTCCTCAATCTTTTTGCTCATTAATGTCAATATTTTCGAACCTGTGTGGTGAGTTGTCACTAACAAAAGGTGGTGGGGAAATCGACTAAGTATGAAAAGGCGGGGCGGTCAGACGGACCCAAACAGACTCATCGTAGGTAGAGTGAATATTGCGAGTTCGAGGAGTCAGTGGTTGAATTGTAGATAACATAAGTTTTGGGTGCAAGATGTATATCACAGAATAAGGGGCATGAGAGTTCAATAGCACCAATCCGGGAACTTGCGGCCATAAACATTAACTATGGGAAAAACATTGTCAGCTATGTAATATACCTAGAGCTCAACAAACTCAGGTTCAAGTTAAAAGATAATTTGTTTATATTTACTTAAATACTATTGATATTATTTTATTTTATTAGTATTTTTTTGTGCCCCAAATGCAAACCATGTTCAAATTTGAAGAGTGAATTAACATTTTCATATGCAAGCATATTCTCAAATATGCCAAGCTATAATAAATTCACAATACTAAAGAGGGGCATCATGTCAACACCTTTGTAGATGACAGTGGGTTAGCACAATATTGCATTCTTGCTACGATGATGCCTTAAAAAAACTAAAATAACTAACAATTTTTTGCCAATTCAAGATTGACACAAAAAAATTCATCAGATTCCATAATATTCTCCCATTAATGAGTTTTAATGGGAGATGTCCTTCATCTTTCCTGTTATTGATGCCAATCTTTTCGAACATTTGTGGTGAGTTGTCACTAGTAAAAGCATAATTAAAGTGCATTAGGAAGGGGCGAAGGTGGCGGGGATGGAGGGGAGCAAAAAATGATTTGAAACTTTTGTGAACCTGGGAATCCGTGAACCCGCGAAAATTTGAAGAATTGACTAAGTATAGAAAGGTGGGGTGGTTAAACAGAGTCATCGTAGGTAGAGTGAGGCTTGCAAATTTGAGTAGTCTGGGGTCGAATTGTAGATCACCGAAGTTTTGGGTGCAAGATGTATACTTCGAACACGGGTCATGAGAGTTCGATAACTCCTACCCGGTGACCCGCGACCATAAAATTGGCTAAGTATGGAAACAAACGACGGTCGGTCAGACTCGTGATGTGAATATATAGATGGATATAGAATTTCTCATTCCACCACCCCGCGAACCCGCGAGCACATAAATGCGACTAAGTATAGAACCACAAATAGGTAACAGAAGGGAAGAAGAAAAGGGGAAAAGTGGTAATTATAGAAGAGGAAAAAGACAGGGAGAAAATAAATTTATGCCTCACACAACAAGATTTAGTCTGATAATTATCAAGCGATAGAAACACATCAACTATGGGAAAAACATTCTCATCCATGAAATATAGCTGGAGCTCAACAGACCCTGGTTCAAGTCTAAAGAGATGTTGTTTATATCTATTTCAACAAGCTTGTAGGTAGAGTGAGGCTTGCGAGTTCGAGGAGTCTGAGGTTGAATTGTAGATCACTGAAGTTTTTGCTACAAGATGTATACCCTGAACATGGGGCATGAGAGTTCAATAGGGCCTAGCCGGGAATCTGCAACTATAAAATTGGCTAAGTATGGAAACGAATGGTGGTCGGTCGGACTCATGATGTGAATATATAGATGGATATAGAATTTCTCACTCCACCACCCCAAGAACCCGCAAGCATATATATGCGACTAAGTATAGAACTAGAAACACATAATAGAGGGGAAGAAGAAAAGAGAAAAATGACTTGCGAGTTCGAGGAGTCCGGGGTCGAATTGTAGATCACCGAAGTTTTGGGTGCAAGATGTATACCCCGAACACAAGGCATGAGAGTTCGATAGTGCCTACATGGGAACCTGTGGCCATAAAATTGGCTAAGTATGGAAACGGACGGTGGTCGGTTGAACTCGTGATGTGAAGATATATATGGATATACAATTTCTCACATCGCCACCTCGAGAACCCACGAGCATAGATATGCGACTAAGTATAGAACCAAAAATAGATAATAGAGGGGAATAAGAAAAGGGAAAAACGGGTAAGTATAGAAGAGGAAAAAGAAAGGGAGAAAATAACTTTATGCCTCACACAACAACACTTAGTCTGATAATTATCAAGCGATAGAAACACATCTACTATGGGAAAAACATTCTCAGCCATGAAATATAGATGGAGCTCAACAGACCCTGGTTCAAGTTAAAAGAGATGTTGTTGATATCTATTTCAACAAGCAATAGACAAAATATATGATTTGTTAGTCTTATATGCAAGCATTCAGATGGAGTCATCGTAGGTAGAGTGAGGCTTGTGAGTTCGAGGAGTTTGGGATCAAATTGTAGATCATTGAAGTTTTTGGTGCAAGATGTATACCCCGAACATGGGGCATGAGAGTTCGATAGCGCATACGCGGGAACTTGTGGCCATAAAGTTGGCTAAGTATGGAAACGAATGACGGTCGGTCGGACTCATGATGTGAAGATATAGATGGATATAA
The DNA here is from genome assembly GCA_009831015.1 of Picea engelmannii. Classification (NCBI taxonomy): domain Eukaryota; kingdom Viridiplantae; phylum Streptophyta; class Pinopsida; order Pinales; family Pinaceae; genus Picea; species Picea engelmannii. The sequence continues at coordinate 10,407 of WSFP011358322.1, read as the reverse complement.
AATTTCTTACTCCACTACCCCGGGAACCCACGAGCATAGATATGCGACTAATTATGGAACCATAAACGGATAATAGAGGGGAAGAAGAAAAGGGAAAAATGGGTAAGTATAGAAGAGGAAAAATAAAGGGAGTAAAGAAATTTATGCCTCACACAACAACACTTAGTCTAATAATTATCAAGCGATAGAAACACATCAACTATGGGAAAAACATCCTCAATCATGAAATATAGCTGAAGCTCAATAGACCCTGGTTCAAGTTAAAAGAGATGTTGTTTATATCTATTTCCACAACAAATAGAAAAAATATATGACTTGGCATTCTTGTATGCAAGCATATTCTAAAATATGACAAGCTTCAATATATGCCCAAATTGGATAACATATGTAGATCATAGTTTTGTAACCAAACCTCTTAGTCTCTGGACCTTGTACTATGATGGAGGCTTCACTTCTACTTGTCGATAGTTATTGTGAACTAAAAAACATGTGGTGTAAATGACATAAACATATTTACAATGGCATAGTAGAATGAATAACTGTGGACATTTGTTTCGTAAACATAGCAATAGCGTAATCTATGAATCCTTACCTTTGGCATTGTCATTGTGTTGATGTTTGTGATGGTTCACTACTCATGCCCATGTCACTTCTAAGACAGTGGCTATGAGCATGTGTATATTGTTCATACTCGATATGGATGTGCATTAGGCATACAGATTGTATTTTATCTGGCACCACTGTAGCCATACCTTTTGGAAGATTGTAGTCCAGCTTTCTCAGCTGTGGCACATAAGGCTCCATCCTTGTGTTCAATTAGTCTGTTCTTTTTTCAATGTAGAAATACAGAGAATACAATGGACATGAAGGCAAGTTGCTACGTAGGAACACATGAAAAAAAGATGGAGTACAAATTTATTTATTTCAAGGTAGTGGCACAAAAAATACAATTGACATGAAGATAAGTTAATATATAGGAAGATATGCAGTATCCAAGGAAAAAAAACAAAAGAGATGCAAACCAGTGGAATAAATATAGACATAGTAAATGAACAAAATTTGGATATGGAATACAGGTAGAAGTATGCACCTTTGTAAGTATTCTTCTCAATTTCTAGTTGAGAGTTCTTTGCCTTGTCCAATTTTCTTGTTTCTTTCAATGAAGGAAAGTACAAAACATAATGAACATGAATGCAAGTTGATATGTAAGGAAAAAACAAGGAATATGTACATACAGTAAATAAACTAGAATAAAAGGAATAGAGTAACAAATAGTGTTAGAAGAATGTACCGTTTTTTTTTTCTTCATCCATGTATGTGTATATATAAAAAAATTGTGTAAAAAATTCTTGTGTCCAAAATCAATTACAAACCAGGAAAAACTAAGATGTTGGATAGCTTGGTTTTGTGCAATAAGCTAGACATATATACTTTGAGACATAAAAATATGATTTTGCAATATGTTTGATGTATATTTCATAATTCAAGTGCAATACGAATTGTATCGTGATCAAACCAGTATGTGTCTAAGATAAAGATGTTGTATTGAGAAATGGGCACATTCGACCATACATGGTCAATAAGTGCGTTTTGTACATGGCTTATCTTATCCAAAAGAAAGCGGAGACTGTATCTACACATGTAGTTTTCCAATTCTTTTGTTCTGACATTATTTTGTAGCAAGTCAATATTGAAGTCTCCTACAATGGCAATGGTTTCGTTCAGATGCAAATGCTCTAATGCATTGGAAAGAACATTTAGTATGTTGGAGAATGTTGCATGCGGAGCAACATAGAGATTCAGTATTGCAATTTCTTATCCATGGAAAATTACTTTTGCAAGCACCATCTCAACATTGTTTTCTTCGAAATGCATATGCTCCAAAATTGTTACATGTTTTTTCACTAATATCATCACACCATGTGTAATGTAACTTGATATGCAATTGTGATTTAGAAATTGCTTGTTTTGCATGCATAATGTCATGTATGTTTCCTACAAGCACATCATATCGGATTGCATTGTGTCATAGTCATTGAGTATATCATCCATATGTACATGTAGGTTGTGCGTGTTAAGTCAGAGAATTGATACAGATGAGTTTGTTTGCATGGATTGGTAATCATAATGTAGATGCCACTTTGTGCTAGTCCTAAGGCGTTGCATCTCAATATCAACTTTGTGTTTGACTTTGAAGTTATCTTTTGTAAGAGCATTTAGTAAATACAAGGAGTTTATACTTCTGACATAGGACAATGTTGTGTATACAAGCCCATGTATTCGAATTCCAACAGGGTCAAATGCAACACTATCAAGTGTTAGTCCTTGCGGTATGTGGACTGTATGTGCACATGCAAGTTTAATTGGAAAATGTTTTCGAATCTTCAGTCGACCTGTCTTTGTTGATGCCGATACTGGTTTTGATATTCGTAAGATATGTGTCCAATCGCGTGCAGTGTTTGAATTATACAGATAATCCAACTTGTTTATTTGTCGGTGGCCTATATGCGGCTCATGGAACTTAATCCAGAGGATATCAACTTTTTCTATTTTGGTATAAGCTTTGAGTATTTCATTTGCACCATTTACCAAGCCATCCCGTGAATCATAGTTGCAGGAATATATTTCAACTAGCATGTCTAATTTCAAGACAAGTTGCAAAAGAAAAATGGTTGTATGTTCACGACGTGGTACATTTCCATGGCTGTATTCTTCGAGGTCAATTGAATTGATGATGATATCATCGCCAGGCATGAGCAATAACATGTACCTGTTATGCATTGCAACATCCCTATTCGTGTAGAATAGGTAAGGGAAGGTTGGGTCTGTTGGTGCAGGTCGCATGCACCTTGAATTGATATATGTTAAGTCATCACGTGTTTGGCTGTTTGTCCACATTCTATTTAGAATTGCAATAAATGTTTCATCTATCTGGCGCATTGTAGTATGTAATTCAAAACATTTTATATTGTCTTTCCAGAAGTCACGTGTCACTGTTTGTATATTGACCATAGGTTGTTCAAATATCAAAGAATCTTGGATGGGTTGTGCCTGGTAAATATCCCCATAGAATATCATGTCAATGTTACCAAAGATTTTGTGTGCACATGTTTTATGTTTCTCATTCAGTTGTCAATGGAATACAAGAAGCGATTTCCAATCAAAGATGCCTCATCTATGAAGACAAGGTGTAGTTCGTCATAAATCTTAGACAAGGTATCTAACATTTCCTTGTTGAGTGGAAGAAACTGTGACTTGTTAAAAGGCATAAAAATACAGAGTGGATTGTTGTTCCACCTACATTTATGCAAATTTTCCCGCGTATGCAACTATTAGCCCCTTTGGTTTCATAGGATCAAAGGAATTGTTTGAATCATAGATTCATATAAGCATTTGGAATAGTACTTTTGTTGTGAAAGTCTTGTATGTTCCCACCCCGCCTGTAAGGAACAAGTGCACATGAGTGTGCATGTTCAAGTGTTTTTTAATTGCAACGTCCTTTAGAATTGCTTGCTGCTCTCAATTCAACAGACGTCTGACTCTGTAGTATTCAATATTTTCAATAAGGAAAGGATGTTTTGTGACTTGAAAGCCAAGATTGATACGTTTTTCAATGTTGACTACTCAAGGACGAGGCAAATCTTCTTGCAAGTCATAGGACTCACAGAGAGTTCTAGTTGTTTTATGGTTTGTGAATGTCTCATCGACATTGTCAGGGTTTTCTAGTTCATGAACTACAGTTTCTAAATCACCCCATGTTGGATTAACATTGTATGTAAATCTAGATTCATTGGTTTGTTCTATAGTCTCATAAGAAATATACACAAGTTCCCATGTAGGGAAGTTATGTTTTAATGTGTTTTCATTTTGATCAAGCGGAAAGTACAACAATAATTTTTCTCTACAATAGTTTTCATAGTCAGTATATTTTTTGTATTTGACAAAGCGTATTACATAGGTTTTTTTTTTTTTGATATGGGTGCACCATTCTTTTTCTAATGCGATACGAACTCTACTAAGCAGATATGCTTAATAGGAGATGGACACTGGAGGTGATAATCAATAATAGAGAAACATAGTAGGTCCTCTAAATTATCAGGCTCTTGTTCTAACAAAGACGGTGGTTTAAGCACAAATGTGTGATTCTCAAGTGGAGATGTTTTTATGAAGACACATTTCCATGAACTACAGTTGAGGGCAGGGAAAGTGTAATGTGGATTTCTTGTTGAACAAACATTTGTTGAAGATTAAGTAATGCATTTCCAAGCGTGCATATCATTTGCATAGCATCAATATGACTTATTTCATGTTCTTTGTGTATTCTTCTGAATGCACTTGTCATAGATTTGTCAACCTTTGTCATATACGAGGTACAATATAATGCTACAACATATGCATTGAGGACGTATTGTGCATTTGTATTTTCATTCCACATAACTAGCATGTCCTTGGAGAAACTGTTGTTCCAAATATGGGAAAGTTTTCGTTTAAGGAAAATTGTTGGTTGTGTAAGTGTAGATTGTATAGCTTGGATGTACTCATCTTCTGTTAGATTTAGCTCTGTCAATAATCCGTCGAAGCTCATTAACTCATCAAAGTCTCGTTGTTCTAGAAACGCGAACAAGAATTTATATTTCTCAATGAGAACATTTTCCTCTAAACTAATTGTCTCTATGATTCTTGTTGTTCTCATTGGCGGCACAGGGAAGTTGTAGTTGCAATGTGAATTTTTTTATTTTTTACAGCTTCTTGTATGACAATGTCTATGAACTTTGGCAAGTTCTGGATCCAAATGAGTTGTGTTGCATGTTATGTATTTGTCCACAAACTGCTCAAACTGTAAGTTGTTGTCATTTCCATAGACCGGTGCTCCCTCTATCCACAACAATGCGTGGTCATGCTCACTCCCTCTATTCTGGAACTCAGTCACAAAAAAGTAGTCCGATATTTTTTTGAAGAATGTTTCATCACGACATATCAATTAACTCAAAGCATTTATTCTATGCATATAATAGGGAGTATATGTCACCAGGTATTTTCTTATGAGGTAGTCAATGCCATCATTTTCCAATGTATCAGTTTGTTTTTTCCTTTTCCTATTCCTATACAATGCAGACACCATAGCCACCAATGAATCCCAACGATGCTTTGCACTTGTAAATGTGATGAAAAATGTTGGTGGTCCCAATTGTCGGATTATTGCAAAAATAGTTTTCTTGTTTTGTTGCAAATAGTCAGGAGAGATGCGAATGTTTTTGAAATCTATGTATCCAATATCAGATTTTAGGATTTTTTCTAGGTTTTCTTTTTACTTGACATCTTTGGCCAATAAATTTATTCCTTGTAGCTGGCCTTTTGTTATTCGCACCCACATGCAAGAGAGCACTTGCTCAATTATTATGCGCATTGTTTTGAAAAACAAATTTGTTATGTGATAGGAGAAGTCACCACTTGAATGTAGCATTTCCCATCGAACTATTTTTTGGTAGTTGAATCGTAATGTCATTGGGACGTGGATCTCCATAGAAAAGTGTTGGGAAGTTCATTTCCTTAGCAAATTTATCCTTGAATATTCCAAGTGGATGTTGCCCTTCAATAGGTGCAATTTCGACAATCTTGTCTTGCAAGTCACAAATGCATTGTGAGTCAGTGAATCCATGTATTGATGTTTCAGCAGGTCTTTCATTCTCCGATTCATCGCTTGTATCAAATTCACTAGAAATTTCGAAAGTCTGTGCAGAGATGTCATCCCCTTCTCCAAGAACATTGTTCCAGTTATCATTTATACAGATGTTTTGTGCTTTGTACAGGGCCCTGGAACATAATTCTTTTAATGCTTTTATGACAACATGCACACACACTTTACCTGTCTGGTATGCATTCTTGTATTGCAAACGTCTTTTGAGAGCTACAACAATTGTCATTGTATCGCTAATGAATTGTGGCAAGGCTTTTTGTACAACATCTAGTTGGATAGGCACATTAATAATTGATACTATTAAGCCTATTTGGGGTCGTTTATAGCGCCAAGGTATGGTTTGTGCAAATTCAATTCGCAGAGACATAAGTCTCTCTTCAAGTTATGTAAGTGTACTTACAACTGGTAGTGGTGTATTACATCTTATTTGGTCAGACGTTGCAAAGTGTGGCAGTTTTACATTTTCAAGTGATCGTTTGCATGAAAGACAAATATTGCCACTGAAAAATGTTCTATCATTTAGTGTCAAGCCGAGGTATTCTGCTTCCAAATCAAGCGCGAAAGACTTAGTGTTTTTTTGCGAAATTCAATTGATCATAGATCACACATGCAACAGAAGGAGTGTCTTTAATTTGTTTCATATAGATCTGTTTTGCATCTTTCTTCCCTAGACAAGCATGTGTAGAAAGTGTTTGCTGGTTTTCATTGCTAACAATGCATGGTGTTGGATCTAGGCCACGAAATGTGATTTTTAATCTCGGTCAGTACCATGACCAATGTGGGATATGTGGATGTACCTATTTCTCTCACGTATTTGTTTTTTCAACATGTGGTAGGTTAACTTATGGTTGCCATTGGAAACTAGTTTCACTTGTTGACAAGCCATTTTGGAGGTGGAATCGAAATTTCTTATGAGCATTGCATCCTCACCATCTCGATGGTGAAAACTGTGATGTTATTTTTCATTGGACATGTGTTGTTTGTGTTCAACAGAAAATGCAAAAATGCGATTGTGTTGTGCACAAACAATTTTTTTTAGGTCGTGATATGCGAGTTTCTGTGTAGAAGGAAGCGTACGAATGTATTTTTTTCTCTCACGTATGACCTTTTTCAAGTTGTGATAAGTTTGTCTATGTTTTTTGTTTAAGGTCTGTATGACCTCATGACAACTGGGATGAGTTTCATTTTGATTAAATAACATGTGACGCTTATGCAGATTCGATGTGGTTTGGGTGGCATGGACAGTGGATCCTGAACTGGTAGTATTTCTTTTACTACCAATGTATTTTTTTCTCTCATGTATGACCTTTTTCAAGTTGTGATAAGTTAGTCTACGTTTTTTTTTTAAGCTTTGTATGGCCTCATGACAATTGGGATGAGTTTCATTCTGATTAAATAACATATGACGCTTATGTAGATTCGATGCGGTTTGGGTGGCATGGATAGTGGACCCTAAACTAGTAGTATTTCTCATAAAAGGTTGAAAATGGATATGTGGCGTATCTGTTTTCAATGACATGATGTCAATTGTTCGATCGTAGTTTGGATCAATACAATGGGAATGGATAGTACCATCCGACAGGGCCGACCAGACCTAGATATTTACTCTGAATATGATAGATAGTCATTGCAAACAGAATCTGCCACCCTCTACATTTCCTTTCTCATATGGCATTTCCATGTTTACAAGGTATTGTTGCCAATTATCAACATACTTTCTAGGAGATATGGTAAAAGGTGTTGATGCAAGTAGTTAAAATCATGTTGGCTGCCGCCTATAATTGCATTGCAAAAGGATTAGACAGTGTAAATCCACAACGAGTGCACATCGAACTCTGTTGCTACCAAATAGAAAATTGCATTGAACAAACTATCTCCAGAACTAGATGCAATAATCGTCACTATGTGCAATCCATGGGAGTGTATATGATGCTTAATTCGTTTCCAATGCAATTGAAGGTCTTTGCAAATGAGGGATAAGTAAATATGAGGTCCTCCAAGATTGGATATAGATAATTTTCTATAGAGTAGTGGTTCATAATGACCACTAATAGGATTGACATCATGGAACAAGATGCAATATGGATCCCTAGATGCATTTTTGTTGAATAGTAGATATCTTGTTTTTCTTATCAATGACCATATTCCAATTGATATATTCAGCCACTTGGAAAAACGACGTAAACAAAATGTATCTACCCAAAGTCCCCTCTCATGTGCAGGCAGAGTTGCAGATGCAGACAACCACATATTTGAAAAATACGTCGTGACATCATGTATTCCATGCAACTGGAAAAGACAATTAGATGCCAATTCGTATTGATACGACTCCAGTGCGTCAACGTCACCATTTTCTAAATATCCCAAAAAATAATCTATCAATCCATTGCGCAGGTCGGTCAAGGAATAACGAAAATGCAATAGAACTTTAAATGCATCGAAGAGGCAATCTCCCACATTATACGAGAATGCATCCAATCTAAAAAGCCCATTGTTATGCAATACCTGGTCAATGTTTTCATGTACAATGGAGTCTGTATCTATTTCATAGCACTCAACATCTATTACTTGCTTCATCTCTTAAGTTGTGATTTTCAAGATGTTCCTTAGCTATATTAAGATAATATGCAAATAGGGAAAAAATAAAAAAGAAAACTATAAGTTTGGAATTGCATACCAATTCCGCTATGTATCCTTCAACCTTCTTCCTGTCAAATTCAATCCCCCTAGTTGCTACAACATATCAAAAACAAACAAATGTATAGTGAATAGTGAACCAAACATAAGAGACAACACAAATGAAATAACACTATAAATTTTCTCAGCACAAAGACCGATTATTCAAGGCATATCATTTTTTAACCTCTTCCACACGTGCATCCTATAAGTGTTTCAGTGGTGGAAGATGCTTTGCAAGACACAAAGGACAACATAAAACCAACAGGTAAACATGGTTTTTGATTCAGAGAATAAAAACATGCCCTCTCACAAGGTCCTAGCAGATGCTTGCTCCACAATGACAACTTTGAATTTGTTTTGTAAACCCCTTTGCATTGCTATTTTCAAAAGAGATATGGTATGATATCCAGGACGTGGAAGTGTGAATATGTGATTAGAAGGGAACAACCTGGAAAAAATGCACCAAACGTATGGTTTCCAGGAACAAAAAATATGAGGAGAACATTCGATTTCCTTTTTTATATGTCATCGTGGTTGCAACAGTTGTGGGTTCTGTGTCCAACATCGACATTCAAAGTGGAATAAATGTTTTGGAAGGGAACAGACTGGGAAAAATGCACCAAACGTATGGTTTTCAGGACTAGAAAAATGAGGAGAAAATTCAATTTTATTTTTTATATGTTACTATGGCTGCACATAGCTGGGTTCTGTGTCGAACATTGACGTTCAAGAACAAGGACAAGACATCAACACACTATTGTTTCTTTTCTCGTAGCAGTCACACACAAAGATGTTCTGCAAGAGGATTTTGACTCAGGCATTCCTAGTATTGAAAATTCTTGCTTGCAAGCTGCAAATAGTAAACAACAAATAATGAATAGGAATGAAACGATGGAACTGAAACCTACCCGTGAATGAGGAATGAAAGAAGCACGGCTCCAATCCATTCAAACTGCAACAATAGGTCCAACTGCAGTTGCAGGACCCCAACCTTGCAAAGTTGAAGCAAACAAGAGCAAGCAACAAACAACAAACCAGTGAATAAGCACCAAGAGGTCCAACTGCAGGACCTCAACTTTTTAAAGTTGAATCAAACAACAATAAGCAACATCCAATGAACCAACAAGCAAGCATTAACCAGTGAACCGATAATGTTGGCGAAGAACAATATTTCCCAAATTCATTGCAGACAAGACTGTATCAAAAAATCAGAGGAAACTGTATTGAAACACGCCTTTTGAGTAAACATTTAAGGCTGTGAGGCATGTTAGGTAAACACTTAAGGTTCTCAGAACCATCGAAGGGCCTCGTGTTGTGCAAACATTTAAGAAAAAATACAATGTGGTAGGCCTGTTTACGTACGTAATAATGAAAATGCCTCTCTAAGTACGTAATAATAAAGAAAAAATAAAAATAATAATAACAACAATAGTTTGAACAATGGAGACTATGCAAAAAAAATTTACTCGAAGGACAAAGTAATATGAAGTCAACTAATAAAAAACTGACTATCCATGCTCGAAACTTTGGATATCTAAACATTTCAATATGAATAGTACAAATTCAAAAAGACCGTAGATGATAAAAAATTTGGATATGCCAACATATAAAACATTGGGAATAGTGAAACTGGCAATAAGACCTCAAATCTATTATCCAATGAGATCATGACATATAAGGTTTTTTTTATTATATAAAAAATAATGCTTTTAGTTCTCTAGTTCGCACAATATAGATTATGCAAAAGAATGTAGTCAAACGAAAAACTAATATGAAGTCAACGAATTATCGATCGATATAGTGCCTCTACGCCTTTGGAAGGGACTAATAAGATCTTCATAAATTGAGTTGCTTTGTTAAATCTTTTTGAAAATGGTGACTTTGAAAAATATGAAGGATGATATTTTTTTAGTTATTCAAAGATGATATTTCCTTATGATTTGTCTTGTTGTTATGTCTCAAGTTTTAGTGGTTGAAAGATGATATTCCTTTTGTAATGGTTGAAATATGATATTTTGAACTTCTTATGT
>ML848443.1:584-33723 GCA_009831015.1 Picea engelmannii | reverse complement strand
GGTCTCTTTAGACACCACCCTCTTATCTTTGAAATTTTTTGTTCCTCTTCTATTATCTATAATGTTGTGTCCATTGTTTCATATCATGTTCCACCTTATCCCCAACAACTAGTGCATTTCCCTTAGCACAAAAGGATGTTCCTTCATGAGTGCCTCCATTAATAACATCTACACCTATCATTGGAGCAAGTCTCACCTTGCCACCAATATCGCTATGTTTTCAATCCACCAATGTGCACAATATCCCATTCTTCTCCAAGATAGTTGTTGGCCCTTGACCAATTTTTGTAGGTCCTTGGTCATGTTTGACCTATTTTGGAACTTCGACAGGCTGTTCAAAGGCAGAGCGCAAGTTGAAGTAGAGATCACGGGATGTCGGCCCCTTTTTAGCAGTTTTTGGGATTAGGGTTTATGTAACAGGTATGGGATGTCGGCCCATGGGTTTTACCCATGTTTAGGCCCATTTTGTAATGTATAAATAGATATCTAGGAGATGTAAGAAGATGCCAATGTGCTAAGTGTGAATAGTTGTGGATGCTTTGTGCATACTATGTGTTAAGAACTTGCAAAGCTAAGTGCAAGTGATTGTAAGAAGCTTGTGTATAGACAGTAAGAAGGATTTGTGCTTAAACCTAGCTCGGGGAAGGAGGATTTGGCGAGGTGTGTGTAGATCTCCTGTCATATGTGGAGTGGGTTCTTGTGGCTATGTGCTTGTAGAAGATTGGGAGAATATAATAAAGAAAGAGAAGAGTTGGTGGGCGTAGCCCCACACTAGGGTGAACCACATATATCTTGTGTTATGGTTGCTTTGTGCATTATGGTTGTATGTTAGTGATGTGATTTATGCTTAGTGTCGATATATTTATGTATGATGCATCTGGTATAATAGCTTAGTGCTTGGTAAGGTGAATGAATGTTAGATCTGATCTATCTCTCCATGCTAAGTGCTTGAATGTGTTAGATATTGTTGAATACTTCACTACTTTGTAATTAGGGTTTTGATCTGTGATGTGAATAAAGGTTAAATACTGATTAATGTTAACTTCTAAGTTCTTTGTTAGAGTGGTGTGATCATAGATCTGTGTCCCATCTAGGTTGTAGACACTTGAGTCCTGCAACCACCCCTGCCTCTACCTCGAGTGAGACTTCATCTGCTTCACAGGTGTTGTCGAAAGGGCCAGTAGTTAGGGTTTTGTTGGTGTGTTTTTGAAGCATTGAACCCTGTGTCTGCCCCTATACCAACAAATGGTTTTGTTACCGAGACCTAAAACTGTGATTGTTGGGAATTGAAGAAAATAAAAATTTGTGCGTAGATTTGTTACTTTAGTGCGCGGTATTCTGCTTGACTTGTGAAGCTCTGTGCTAAGAAGAGAAGTCTGATCTGAAGAAAAGAGGTAAGACCTTGAAGCTTTGTTCTCTAGGAAAGGTAAGATAAGTGAAATTTTTTGTTTCGAAAGAATGAATCTAGGTATGTTTGATAAATTTTGTTCTAATATGAAAACTAGGGCACAGTTAGAAGAAAGAAGAATTGATATGAATAGATTTGATAGAAATAATGAAAGGTATGTTATCCCTATGCATAGAAAGAATGTTTGGACTAACAAATGGATGCAGGATCCTAGAAATAATTTTTTGCAGGTTAGTTACTGTGATCCCAGTGTGTAGTACAGGAAAGGTTGGGGATCATTTAAGAGAAAGAGAGGATTACCCCTTTGTTACAGTTGCAGAAGACCGGGACATCTTGCTAAGGAATTCCCTAGTAGAAGACCTAGTCGTCTTTGTTGTAAATCCATGGACCATGAAGTTTTGGATTGTCCTAGAATGATTTCTAAAGTTTAAAAGATGAATATGAAACAAGAAAACTATGAGACAGGCCAAGAAACTAAGGATATGATAGAACCCTAGAAATAATCAGAGACTGTATTACTACAGATGAAAGAAACATTGAATGACCACAAAAATATCAAGTTATCAAAGGTATTAAAAGAGAAAGGGTACATAGAAAAAAGAATAGGAGACTTCGACATACACTATGTCCTGGATGAGGAAACACGGGTGAATATCGTGACAGAAAGAACTTGGGAAATTTTTGGAAAGCCTGGTATGGTTCCTTCATTAGGAAGAACATGATTATTTAGAGGAAAGTTGATAAACCTATGTCGAATACTTACCCAGATATCTATGAGTGCTCATGACACTTCGACAGAAGAAGAATTTGAGATCATTAAGTTTGTTGAGAATAGCGCCCCATTTGCTATCTTGCTAGGAAAAACCTGGATTGAGAAAGATCAAAAATGAAGGAAACAAGAAGAGGAGGATCTAGAAAAGAAAAAGAAAGAACTAAGAGATTTCATGGCTAGGATAATAGAAGACTTGATAGCAAAACAAGAGAACAAGTCGAAGCTACTAAATACTAAAGATACGAATGTCGAAGTTGAAAGGACACAGGAAGAATAGAGACACCTATTTGTACAAGACAGTAGAGCACCTACCCCAGAAAGAGAAGAAGTATTACCCTTGAATCCTATGAAAGACCCTCCACAATGCAAATTTATCATTCCAAGAACAGATAAGAATGATAATGGAAAGAGGAAATCAATGATTCAGATCACAGGAAAGAAGGCCATAAATCTCAGTAAGAAGAGGGCAAAGTTAGAAAAATTGCAAGAAGCTCCAGAAAGAACTTCGCAGAAGGAAGGTTTCCAGAATTTGAACTTCGCCGGAATATCAGTACAACATAGATTGGAACTTATTCATGGAAGAGCAATGTGATCGTTGGAGGAATTATGACCATTCAATCGATGCTCTTGAACAGTTAGGAAAGTAGTTATGGCCTGAAATTTTGTTATTGGACCATTGGGATAGCGCCATAACAGATGGAATTGCAATAAATAAGGATTTGTGTCCTGTTGAAAGAAACCATTACGGTGATATCTATTTATCCCGTTGATCGTTGCACCGAGAAAACTTTTTCCAATTGTGATTATCTGAGCCCATGTAGAACTAGTTGATTTCACAAAATGATCATTGATACCTCACCATCCATTTTGTTAACAGTGAGTATTGTTCACCGACCTGAGATATCAGATCTCAAGTGTGCATGTCAGACAAAATTAGCGCATCAGAAAAAGTCTTCGAAGAGATTCTAATAGACCTCATGGCTAAGAAGGTGATTTCCGAAGGCATCCAAGCCTCATCGACGTGAGGACTACAAGCCTCCCCATCCACTGCTCGTGGATCTGGACCATCCCAAGCTGCGACCAAGAAAAGAACCAAGAATCGTGATGACTTGGAGAATGTGAAGCTAATTCCATCCATCCTACCTGACTACATCCCACCCCTGGCCAGTGTGGTGATTTGTGACAATGTCTCGAGGGACTTCGACTACACAGTCATCACTGCGTACCTTTCGAAGGGAATACAAGTAGTCAGCCCGCAGTTGGAGAGGATTTCAACCTTGAAGATCAATGATTATGACCTAGGAGACCGCAAGAGCTATGGCATGCTCGCACCTCACAAATACTTGACCAAGATGAAGGGGAAGAAGTCGAAGATCATCCCCCAACCATGGACTATGGACATCATGAGGTCCACTGTCTTGAACATGATGAAGATACCACATTTTGGAAGGCACCAGGAGGTTAACGCACGCGTTAATATCCTATTTTCGTGCTTCCATGGTGGGTACCTATGGTTGGGCAGATGCATCACTGTCAATCCAGCGTTGATCCATAGGATCACTGGATTGAGCAGGGACCAGACCTGCAAGACTTTTATCCAAGGAATCTTGTAGACCGTGCCTTGGCACAGAAGATAAAAGACACCTATGGTGATGTAGAGAAAGGGACATGAGTCTACAAGGTAGCCTCCATTCCGAATGGAGTAGTGGGCCTTGATTTCTAGTTGATTGATGGTAAGCTAGTAAGAAGGAACAGACCCATGTAGGTCATAGGTTTTTTCGTTGACCTCACAGGAAAATGCGTGGAAGGACTACAGATGAACTAGGCTAGTTACTTAGTCAATCAATTAGAACTGGATTGTTGTGAAGCTCGGGATCAGGACCATGAGTTCCATTTTAGCAGGTTATTGATCCTTGTTGCATTTACTACTTGGGATATGTCGGAAGGTGAAACCTTCCCTAACATTGAGTCGTTCGAGCCACTAGCTGTAAATTTCACCACGCTCTAGTATTCAAGCGATATGGGGAAACAATGGTTGTCGAACACAGTATTCCATACCTACTACCTGTAGTTGAAGAGGGCTATTGGGTCTTTCCCTTGTATGACGCTAAACACCCTGGACAGGTTCAGGCCCCTTATGGAGTTCCACACAGATAGGAACTTTATTTATATCACTGTGCATGCAAATGAAAGTAAAGAAGAGATTCAGTCCTAGTACAAGCTCACAGAGGAGGACCTGGAAGAAATCACTAAGGACTGGCCCGCGAAGTTCCTTATACCAATCAACCAAGAAGCACTATCTGATCCCAACCTCATTGGAATTCTGGTGGTTACTCATGAAGATTATGATGCACCCAACAGAAGAAGGAAGAAAAAGAAGGAAGATGTATAGGAAATACATAGCACATCAAAAGAGCTTGCATCAGATTCACCTAGAGGAGGAGGAAATGATGAAGTGGACAAAGAAGAGAAAGAAGGAGAAGAAGACAAGAAGAAGTAAGGAGGAGTAACATCACCTAGGAAATCCCTTGAAGAGGCAGAGACATCCAAGAAAAGAAAGGTTTCCCCCATGAAACCTACATCGTGGAAGAAGTCCAAAGCAAGTAAGACAAAGCTGCAAACTGTACTCACGGTCGATGACTTCGACCTCATTACCACAGTTGTATCAGATGCCTCAGAAGATATTTTGCAGAGAACTGAAGCCAAACAAGAATCCATGTATGATAGAATTGATACAGAGCTGAGAGGAGTACAACAAGCCCTTCACTCCAACCATGCAATGCCCACTGCACCCCTGCCACCAGAAGAACCAGAGTTGGGAGATGAGCCTACGCAACTCTGTAGAATAGATGACGTGACTGAAGCTCGCCTCCATTGAGTGCAAGAAGAAAAAAAATAGGCCACAATGGCCCTAAAGCATGCACAAGAGGAAATCATATAGCAATGCTAAGTTGTGCAGCAGGAGAAGGACGACCTCCAAACCAAGTTCGAAGAAAATAAAGCTCAAATCCATCAAGAGAAAGAACAGTTGCTCGCAGAGCAAGTCAAAGTTAAAGAAGCAGTCAACAAATCACTTCCCTCTATGACAGGCTTGGAGAAGATGGAAGAAGACCCCATAGTAAATCAATTTGTGAAGCTTGTTGAAGCCATTCAACAACTTCAACAGAGGGTCACAGAACTAGAGCTATAAACAATGTCGAGCACTCCGCAGGAAGTGCAATACTAGAGAGGAGAAAGTGCCCAGAGTGTAGTTGAAAGGATCAAAGCATTAACCGTGGAATGTAAATAGATAAGCAGTCATAGTGCGCAGACTTATGAGTGCCTTACTGAGGCCCCTGAACTAAAGACACTGGAGTCGCAGCTCCAATAAGTAAAGCAGAAAGAAGCAGCAGTACAAGCGCAGTTGAAAATCTTGTTAGTGGTTTAGAGGATGAAAATATCCCAATAACAGTGCACGGCTCAACAACAGGTCCATTCTATACAAATCAAAGTCATGGAAGTGACTCAAAAGCTCCAGCCAGTCCAAGATGCAGCTTGCCTACTTTTTGAGGAGATTGAAGGTCGAGGAGCAGAGCTATAACAAGTAGTCACTTCGGTAGAAAAATTCTTAGAAGGACCTATGAAAGAGGTAGTTATTCAAGAGTTCATCGATCAGGAGGCCTTAGCACAACAATAGGTTGAAGCAACTCAAGCCAAGATCGAGGCTTTTGAGGCATATTTACCCAGACCAGAGTGACTCGGGACGAGTCACAGGTGAGTGTTGATGGCCTTTTGGCCCTTAACCAAGTTTTGGAGATCCTTGGTCATGTTTGACCTCTTTTGGGACTTCAACAGGCTAGTCGAAGGCAAAGTGTAAGTTGAAGCAGAGATCATGGGATCTCAACCCCTTTTTAGGGAAGTTTTTGGGATTAGGGTTTATGTAACGGGTATGGGATGTCGTCCCATGGGTTTTACCCATGTTTAGGCCCATTTTGTAATGTATAAATAGATATCTAGGAGATGTAGGAAGATTCTAATGTGCTAAGTGCAAATCTTTGTGGATTCTTTGTGCATACTATGTGTTAAGAACTTGCAAAGCTAAGTGCAAGTGATTGTAAGAAGCTTTTGTATAGATAGTAAGAATGCTTTGTGCTTAAACCTAGATTCTTCCTATGCAGAGTGGGTTCCTGGGGCTCTATGCTTGTAGAATATTGAGAGAAGATAATAAATAAAAAGAAGAGTTGGTGGACGTAGCCCCACATTGGGGTGAACCACGTATATCATGTGTTATGGTTGCTTTGTGCATTATGGTTGTATGTTAGTGATGTGATTTATGCTTAGTGTCAATATATTTATGTATGGTTCATATGTTATAATATCTTAGTGCTTGGTAAGGTGAATGAATGTTAGATTTGATCTATCTCTCCATGCTAAGTGCTTGAATGTGTTAGATCTTGTTGAATACTGCATTGCTCTATAATTAGGGTTTTGATCTACGATGTGAATAAAGGTTAAATAATGATGAATGTTAATTGTTGAGTTCTTTTTTAGAGTGGTGTGATCAGATATATGTGTCTCAACTAGGTTGTAGACACTTGAGTCATGCAACCACCTCTGCCTCCACCTCGGGTGAGACTTCATATGCTTCACAGGTGTTGTCGAAAGGGTCGGTAGTTAGGGTTTTGTTGGTGCGTTATTGAAGCATTGAACCCTGGGTCTGCCTCTGTGCCAACAATAGTATTTATCAAATTATTTAACCTCACCAACTTATTCTTTATGTGGAAAAAACCACCTTGCATTCCTAGGGTTCATTTCAAAAATTGTCTCCTAGGTCTCCTTTTGGAATAACTTTACTATGTACTAACTTGTCTTACTATTGTAGCTGATTCAAGGCCTTCCTACTAGTTCACTAGAAACTTATATAAAATTCACTACTAACATTTTTGGCATTGTCCTCAGTTTCTTCCTTGTCATCATGGGGACACTAAAAGATTTGTTTTCATAAAAAAAATGATAAATTGTTCCTATGAGGCATAGGAGATTTGGTAACAAAATTGGTAACAACATTTTTAATCCTATCACCAATTCCTATTTTTTCAGTTGAACTTGGAAACAGTCTCCTAAGGCTCATCACAAAAAAAACCATCAAATTAACAACCATGGTCACTAACCATCACCAAATATATTTATCCAATGATTATTGTCACTAGCCCTTACAAAATATCTTGACCTAATGACAATGGTCACCAACCACCACCACTAAATGACCTCTATTACCACAACTAAATTTTCCAAGTTGGTAGACATGAGGAAACCCCCAAAATATCCTCAAAGAATAATAAAACATGCTAATACACCAAAACATCCCCTCAAGAATGAAATGTGTGAATGTAAGATGCCACAATGAGGGTAACGTCATTCTCTAGAAGGGTTCAAGAGCCTCCAAATTCCATGTCCCATGATAAAAAGGTGAAAAAAATGGTCAAAATTCACACCTCCTCACCAAAAGGTCACATGTCATCATCAAAGGACCCCAACTCATCATCAAAATGGATGCCTTAGAGGTACGTCAACCCCACCTCATAAAACCATCATAGCACATGATGTCTTCATCAATAATTCTCAATTTCCAAGGTGAAAAGGCCAACGTCCAAGGTGAAATAAGGGTCCATCATCTCTCCAAGGGGTTTCCAATCATCTCCAAGTGCATTGTCCTTTGGGGCATATGGAGTCAATACACAACCTTCAATGGAGGCTAAAGGAAAAAGATGACTTGAATATCAAAACCATGGGATTATCCAATTAAAATTTCATTGAAGTTCCCTCTACATCATGCAAAAAATTTCTAATGTGTAAAAACCTATATTTTATACAAGGGAATAGAACAGGGTATGAGCTTTAAAATATAACCTTATTTCAGAAATTTCATTGTGCCTTACTAAGAAAAAACCTAGTTTCATGGATCCTCGAACAAACTATTTTTTAGGAAACAGTGTCACAAGGGAGAGGTACCTCTATTTGTAATTCAGTGTTAGGATGCCAATGCAACTAATGATTCGTCCATCGGAGGCCCGATTAGAGTTTTATGGTGATTTTCAACTCGCATCCTAAAGCAATTCATGGACACATTGACAATTGGGTTTGGGGCATAAAACCAATCCAAACAACATAATTGGTTTCCATGATATCCCAAAAGTGTGTTTATCCAAGGCCCACGTGACCACACTACCCACATTCTCCTGACACAATGTTCTTCAAAATTGACCCCTAGTTAAAAAATTGCATTATGTCTTACTGGGAAAACCCTAGTTCCATATATCCTTGAACAAATTATTTTCTAGGAAATGGAACCATAGGGGAATGGTATCCCTAGTTGTCATTCGGTGTTATGATTCCAATGCAATTGACAGTTCTTCCATCGAAGGCCCAGTTAGAGTTTTATGGCGAGTTGCAACTCGCCTCCTAAAGTCATTCAAGGACACAATAACAATTTGGTTTGGGGGCATAAAATCCAATTTGAGAAGCATAATTGAATTTTTTAAGCTCTCCCAAATTTGTTTTTCCAAGGCCCATGTGAGCATGCTACCCATAATCACCTGACACAATGTTCTTCAAAATCGACCCCTAGTTCAAGAATTGCATTGTGCCTTCCTGAGCAAAACCCTAGTTTTGGAGATCCCAAAACAAATTGTTTTCCATGAGATGGAATTGTAGGGGAGGGGTGCCCCTAATTGTAATCTAGTGTTAACATTCCAACGCAATGGACAGTTTTTCCATCATTGGCCTGGTTAGATTTTTATAGCAAGTTGTAACTCTCCTCCTCAAGTCATTCAGGGACATATTGATAATTTTGTCTAAGGGAATAAAATCCAAACTGAGCAACATATTTGAGTTTCATAAGCTCCTACAATTTTTTTTTACAAGGCCCACATGACCACACTAACCATAATTGCTCAACATAGCTTTCTTCAAAATTGAGGCTAGTTCAGAAATTGCATTATGCCTTACTGAGAAAAACCCTAGATCCAGAGATCCACAAATAAACTAATTTCCATGCAACATAATCATAGGGGAGAGTTTCCCCTAGCTTTAATCCAATATCAGGAGTCCAACACAACTTATGGTTCATCCATCGGAGGCCCAACTAGAGTTTTATGGAAACTTGCAACTCGCCTCCTCACGTCATTTAGGGACATATTGACAATTTGGTCTAGAGGCATAAAATAC
Source organism: Picea engelmannii (assembly GCA_009831015.1). Taxonomy (NCBI): domain Eukaryota; kingdom Viridiplantae; phylum Streptophyta; class Pinopsida; order Pinales; family Pinaceae; genus Picea; species Picea engelmannii. The sequence goes on along the minus strand of ML848443.1, from coordinate 24,337 downwards.
AAATTGAGCGGTATAATTGAGTTCGTAAGCTCCGACAAGTGTGTTTTTCCAAGGATTACAGAACTACGCTACCCAAAATCATCCGACATTGATTTTTTCAAAATTGACCCCTAGTTAAAAAATGGTGTTGTCCCTTACTCAGTGAAACCCTAGTTTCAGAGATCCTCAAACAAAATTTTTTGAAGAAACTGAATCAAAAAGGAGGGGTTCCCCTGGATATAATCCAGTGCCTTGAGTCCAATGTAATTGATGGTTCATCCATCTAAGGCCTGGTTACTGTTTATGGTGATTTGTAACTCGCCTCCTCGAGCCATTCAACGACATATTGACAATTTGGTTCAAGGTCATAAAATCCAAACTGAGTGGCATAATTGAGTTATGTAAGCTCCCAAAAGTGTGTTTGTCCAAGGTCCACGTGACCACACTACCCACAATAACCCGGTAAAGTGTTTTTCAAATTACACCCCTAGTTTAGAAACTGCATTGTCCCTTACTGAACAAAACCCTAGATTTTAACAAAGACAAAAATAATTGACATTTAGTTGCATCATATTTTGGTTCAAAATATTCTTTAATAAATTTATATGAATGATAAAGAACAGTTCGGTTAGGTAACTTAAATTTATGTGATTCTATACCATTTCCATCCACCTAAATGTGTTTAGCATTTCTTTTTTGCACACTACTCAGTCTAGGTAGGAATGATGAACCCATATTCTAACATTCTTGACCTCTCTATTGTGAAGTTACAAATGTAGCAGTTTGTTAGAAAAACAGGACCATGTAGCAATAAAATAAGACAAATGAAAAAATAAAACACAAAAGATACACAATACAATAGAGACACATATATATGCGGTTCACCCAATTTAGGCTACGTCAACCAGAGAAATTTCCAGGTCCTTCCTTTTTATTATCCAGCAAAATGAATGGATACAACCTATAGCACAACTTCTATAACTTCCTCTTCTTTATCTCACAGTCTCCTCTCTCAGAATACAATATTCACAATAATACACAACCACATTAAAATTCCCTCATAAAAGAGGGTTGTCTTCTAGCAAAACAAACCCTAACATAACTTCTACCATTAGATTTGCAACTTTATAATGAACGGTCCATATTGACTATGAAATTACAATATTTTACAAGGAATTTTTTCCCAAAATTTCACTTCAGGGGTGTTGCCCCCAAATCCCCCGCCAGGGGGGGATACAAAAATTGTCTTTTCCCCCTTTTGACCCCCATGGCAACAGTTGTGGTGGGTAAATCCCCCCCACACCCCCTCATTAAGGAATGGGGTCCAAGCATGGCTGAAAAAAACCTCTGAATCAGGAAGATAATCGGGCTTCACAACCAATAATATCCCACTTGGAGACTGATCACAACAACTCCAGTATTGTTGTACCTATTGGATTATGATCCACCTTGGACCTGCAAAATTTCTCATCTTCACTTTCATGCTTGAAGACCAACTGAAACTGAACAAGAACTCAGTTTCTCCCTGGTTAATCTCTTTGTTAACATGTTTGCACGATTTTGGCTAGTATGTATCTTTTCCAACTTCAATTGTCCATATTCTAAGACGAATCATATGAGATGGTACTTGAGATATATATGCTTAGTCTTAGAATGGAAGGATTCTTTATTTTCAAGATGAATGACACTCTAGCGATCACAATACAACCTATTATTCTCCTTCTTCTTTCCCAATTCCTCCATCAACCTCGGTAACCAAATCATCTCTTTACTAGCCTCCGTAGCAGCAACATACTCTGCTTCCATTGTTGAAAGTGAAACAACCTTTTGCAATTTTGAAATCCAACTCACTGTTGTTCCACCTATAATAAAAACATACCATGCGGTGCTCCTCCTCCTATCTTTATCGCCTGCCATATATGAATCAACTTATACATGTAGAACAATGTTTGAACCTCCAAAACATAATGCATGAGTAGAAGTACCTCTCAAATACTTGAGAATCCACTTTACTGCCTCCCAATGTTCTTTACCTGGATTGTTCATATACCTTCTCACAACTCTCACTGCAAACCATCGCATACATCGCAAACCATCGCAAACCATCGCATACATCAAGATGCCAATTGTTGATGAATAAGGGACCCTAAACATGTATTCCATCTTCTCCTATTTCTTGGGACACATTTCCTTAGTTAATTTGAAATGGTTGGCCAAATTTGTACTAACTGGTTTTGTAGTCTGCATTCTAAACCTCTCCAACACCCTCTCTATGTACTCACCTTAAGACAATGTCAATCTATGATTTTTCCTATCTCATGTTATTCTCACACCAAGGATTTTCTTTACAGCACCCAAATCCTTCATCGCAAATGAATTAGATAATTTTATCTTGAGCACATTTATATCTTGCATATTAGACCCTACAACAAGCCTGTCATCTATATACAATAGAAATATAATATACCTTCCATTTTCTAGCCTTTTAAAATAAACACAGTGATCAGAATGACATCTACTATAACCATGTTCTATCATAAACTTGTCAAATTTCAAATACCACTACATTGGAGATTGTTTTATGCCATACAAGCTCTTCTTAAACTTGCATACCAAATTTTCCTTTCCTTTGACCTCATACCCCTATGGCTGCTACATATAAATCTCTTCCTCCAAATCCCCATGGAGAAAAGTTTTTTTTACATGTAATTGTTCAAGATGCAAATATCATAATACCACAAGACTTAAAATAGTCCTAATTGAAGTCATATTAACAATAGGAGAAAATATTTCATCAAAATATATACTTTTCTTTTGTGCCAACCCCCTTTTTTTTTTGTAAGTAAGAGTTTGTATTAAATATAAGAGTCCTTCTCAGAACCAGGGTCCAAAATACATAAACAGAGTTATTCGGTTGTAATTACTGAACTGCTCCATGAGGAGAAACCAGTTCAGCCAACCATAGATAGCAAGTAACCAAAAAAAGTGTAAACTGTTTCTGACAATGCTAAAGACAACTAGATTCTTAACTACCATGAGAACCACCAGAACTAAAGTAGGGGACAAGCACAGTGTAGTCAGGAACATACTCGGGCAAGGTGCCAATCCATGGTTCTTCAATGACAGGTGTTCCGCCGGTCCATTGCATGTCCATGGCGCTGTGGTTCTTGTCATCGGGCACTTGGAGGCTGCTGCCCTTCGCTGTTGTTGCCATTGCCGAGCTTGCGATGTCGCTTGCTCCTTCCATATTTTCACAAGTCGCCGTCTGCGTGAGAGGAGTCGTGGCACCTGGTTGGCCTTCCTTCCCCTCGGATAGGGGACTCTCTGTGGTGGAGGCGTTTTGCTGACTGCTCATATAATCACTGGGGCTCTCGGAGGCTTCACTGGAGTACTCAGGAACGACTGGAGAGGGAGTAGCCAGGAGCTGGAGGAGAATAGAAAGGCGTCCCTCCATCTGTTGGACTCGGAATTGGAGATCGCTCACCCCCTCACGTAGCTCAAAAACTAAATCATGGAGTATAGCAGAGTGTTCACGCGGCAGAGAGGTAGAAAGCTCCGGTGAATTATGGCGAGGTTGACTGTGGCGTGATGGCGGAGGAGAGAGGGAGTGCTTGACGCGGTGAGAAGGCCGAGATGGAGTCCAGAAGGTGTCCACAATGGCCAAGTTGTCCCGACCTGGAACAGCAGAACCAGAGGGCGAAGAGGATGTGCGGGGGCGCCGTGGGTGCCATGGAGAGCCCCGACGGGGACGCATGCGATGGCGAGGCATGGCAGGACTCGGCTTCTGCAGAGGGTCTGCAGAGCCAAGGAATATGACGAGAACTGCCCGAAAAACCATGAAAAACACAGAGCGTTGGTTGAAACCACCCCACCAAACGAAAATGCCGAGAGGGTGCTGCATATTGCAATACATGGAGGCGGTCGAAAGAGATGGAGTTATTGCTCCTGCCATCGGCGATGAATGCTCTTTAAAGCTCGGGGGTGACGGCTGCGTGGGGCACGAGCCGGGCACATGGCTCCGTGCCCCGCTGGCCGCCCCCTTCACCCGCCCTTTGCCAAGTGGCCCACGATAGCACCCCATCCGGGGTTTGTGCCAACCCCTTTACAATAAGTCTATCCTTGTATTGTTTTTGTTTCCATCCTATTCCTTCAACCTGTAAACCCGTTTATTCTGCAATTCTCTTTTGCCTATAGGAAACTGAACCAAGTCCCAGGTTTGTTTATTTACCAAGGAGTCCATTTCCTCTTTCATGCATTTCTCCCACTTCTTTTTAGTTTCTACCTGCATTTCCTCTTCATAACTTTCTGGTTCACCAAAATCAGTCAATAATAAATAATACAATGAAGGAGGGTATCGTTTAGGGGGTCTACTTAACCTAGTAGATATTCTAACAACACTTGCATGATTTTGAGGTACATGTTGCTCCTGTTGTTGTACATTTTGATTTTCTAGTGCCTTTGGAATTTATTTTTCAGTGATATCATCAAGCACTGTGTATTTTAGTTTTTCTTTTTCCCATTTCTTTCCCTGCAATTGATCTTTGTACATGACCTTCTCATTGAATACGACATCCATTCTCCTCATTATTTTGTGATTTTCATAATCCCATAAGCGATAAAAAAAATCATTAACACTATATCCAATAAAGGTACACTTCTTATATTTTGCCTCAATATTTGTTCTATTTTCTTTATTAATATGGACAAATGTTTCACAACCGAAAGTATTCAAAAAAGAATAGTTTACCTTTTTACCTAGCCATGCCTCCTCTGGAATTCAACCATCCAAAGATCTTGAAGGTCCTTTATTTATTAAGTAAACAAAAATATCTACAACATCTTCCCAGAACTGTAAAGGAAACCGAGCATGCAATCTCATACTCCTTTCACACTCCATGATTGTCATGTTTATCCTTTCTCACACACCATTTTCTTGTGGTGTTCCTGGAATTTTTTTATCTCTATGAATCCCATGGTATGAAAAGTAATGATCAAACTCCTTGATGCAATAATCACCTCCATTGTATGATATGAAACACTTTAACCTTTTTTATGTCTCATTCTCAACCAAAGCTTTCTATTTCTTAAAATTATCAAAAACATCATATTTTTGTGGAATGCAATAAACCCAAATTTTTTTAGTTGAATCATCAATAAAAGTAACATAATATTGAGAGGCACAAAGAGATGATACTTGAGTTGGTCCCCATACATATGTATGCACAAGCTCTAACCTTTCCCTCTTCTTTTCTTTTATGACTCCGATAAATTTAACTCTCTTCTATTTTCCATAAACACAGTGCTCACAGAACTCCAAATCAATTTGTTTAAGATCCCCTTCTCACTCATGTGTCCATTTCTATGATTCCACAATGATTTATCCACTCATGTAGAAGCTAAATAGGTAGAAGAGTTAGTATTACCAGTACATAAATACAATGCACCTACCTTCTCTCCTTTTGCTATCACCAGTGATCGTTTGGTGACCTTCCATGCCTTATCTATAAATATAGATATAGAACCTTCACTTGCCAACTACCCTGTTGAAATTATATTTTTCCTTAGATCTGGAACATGTCTTACCTCTTTCAACAACCATTTGTTTCCATTATTTTACTCGATTTGTACCTTACCCATTCCAACAATTTTGCATGATGGATCATCACCCAAATAAAATTGTCCAAAATCACCTTGAACATAATATAGAAAATGTTTCCTATCAGGTGTGGCATGAAATGAAGCCCCTGAATCTATTACCCAAGACTCAAAAATATTATCTACAACAAGAATCAAAGCATCTTGTAACATTTTCTTCCTGATTTTTTTCTTGTTGTCCATCTCTTTGTTTCTTTGGATATCTGTAGTCTTTCTTCAAATGTCCTTTCTTCCCACAATTCCAGCACTCTATATTTCCCAGTTTGGATTTGGATCTTCCCTTCCTATAATTCCCACAATTCCCTTAGCCCTTTCCTCTATTGTTTTTTCTTCCCCTTTTCTCCACAGTCAACTCATTACTTGATGTCTCACTTGTGCTTTTCCGTCACATTTCCTCGCTAAGGATAAAACCAACAACATCATCAAATTTTAGAATGTTTGAACTAGATACAAAGTTACTTACAACCATGACCAAGCCATTCCATATTTCTAGCAATGGGCACAAGATTAGAAGATCCCTGACTTCATCATAAAAGTCCTTTTTTATAGAACTTAGCTTATTAGTAACCGTATTAAATTCATTTAAATGATATGCAATAGACCCACCTTCTGACACCTTCATATTAAATAATATCTTCATTAGAAATACCTTCTTAGATGTCGATGGTTTTTCATATAGTTTAGCCAATGTGTCCATCAGCTCCTTCATTGTCTTTTCTTTTGAAATATTGAAATCTATCGATGTTGTCAGGTTCAACCATATCGTTCCTAGTGCCTTTCTATCAAGAACCTACCATTCTTCATCCTTCATGGTCATTGAATTATTTTTTACTCCACCCAATGGTAGGAATAGATCCTTTTGATATAAATAATCTTCCATCTACATCTTCCATAACTAGTAGTTTTTTTCATTAAATTTCTCGATCCTAAACTTTACATCTTCCACCATTTCTCCCACTCGAACCAAGAACCCTCTTTTCCTATGAGTTACCTTTTTCTCTGATATCTGTTGTTATAAAAATAGGATCACAGAGAAATAAAATAAGACAAATGAGGAAATAAAACACAGATGATACACAATAGAATAGAGACACAGATATACGTGGTTCACCCAGTGTAGTCTATGTCCACTAGAGAAATTTCCAAGTCCTTCCTTTTTATTATCTAGTAAAATGAAGGGATACAACCTACATCACACCCACTATAAGTTCCTCTTCTCTATCTCACATTCTCCTCTCTCAGAATACAATATTTGCAATAATACACAGTCGAAATACAATTCCCTCATAAAAGTGGTTTTCCTTCTAGGGAAAAAAACCATAACATAATTTCTACCATCAGATCTGTGACCTTATAATGAATGGTTCAGATTGACTATGAAATTACAATATTTTACAAGGCAATTTTTCGCAAAATTTCATTTCAGGGGTGTTGCCTCTGAATACCCCCCGGGAGGGGGATAAAAAAAATTGTATCCACCTTGGGTTGGACCCCTAGTGATATTTGTGGGGGGGAAATCCCCCCACACCCCCCCATTAGGGAATGGAGTCCAAGAACGATTGAAATAAACCTTTCAATCAGAAATATAATCAGGCTCCACAACCAACACAATTCTTTCCCCTTCAATCACTTGTTGAACAATTGTGGGAGGAGAGTGGAAATGCCCATGAATATTTTTTGGAATATATGAGTGTCTAAGAAGATGCTTCACAATAAGAACTTCTTCACCAGAAGGTTGTGCACTATTTTCCTCTCTAATTTCATCCATTTTATAATCATCTCCAAGAAAATCCATCATCATTTGGTCATCCACAAGAACTTATCATGATGAAATAGTCATTGGAAGTTCACTATAAGTATGAATCGGATTGGCCTCTTAATCTAGTTGGCTATTGGTGGCCACCGACCTATTCCAACTGGCTCATCTTGTCCATTTTTAGTTCAACATGTTCTTTTGTACTTCTTTGTAATTGTGGGTTTTATACTTATGGGGCTGTCTGAAGCCCTACACATCTTCCAGGTGGATATTGGTGGCCTCTTACCTAATCCAACTGGCTTATTTTGTATGTTTTCATGTCATCACATCTTTTTGTACTTCCAGGGGTGTTCTTGAGGCCTAAACAATGTTGTTTTGTCTCATCGAAGTCAAACTGTAGATAGAGTTAGAGTTTGATGGCAGAATGTCTATTTCTCTTAAAGACCTTTCCAATGGACTATCACGCGCCTAAAACAGAGGTCGTATGAAAAATTTATGACCCCAGGAAGTTGAGGTACCAACTTACCCATAGGGCCCCACATGACTTTTGACGTTTCACCTCCTAGGGTTAGGTTTTTAGATGTCTAGGGTCTTGGAATTTATGAGTAATATCAAAAATGCCTCTAAAGCCTCATTGTAATTCATCCTGCTTAGATGGATGTGCATAGTAGCCACATCTCTTCTCATATATAGCTACCACCATTCAAGCAAGTGTTTCAGTTCTGCAGTTTTACAGTTTCATCCTATTTCATTATTCAATAAAAGATATTGTTCACTGGATATCTGTGTTATTCTTCATATCTCTGTGTTTATTGTATTCAGTCTACTAATCAGTTCATTTCGCTCCTATATCCGGATCAGTGGTATCAGATCAGTCTGCTCTTCATTTATTTTTCTTTGTGCATGTCCCCAACAAGATCTAGGTACAATAATTTGGGACTCGAACCAATCGAGACATTGAAATACTGGTCATGCTAAGCCCGACAACAACCCATGAGGGATGAAAATAAATATGATGGAGTAGGAGATCCTATTAAAATGTTGCTCAAGGAAGCCCTCACGCAACAAAGGAATGAAATGATGGACAACTTCATACAAATCCTTCGACGACTGCCCACAAGAGAAGCATCTTCATCAAGCATCCATGCAACCCCCTTCAAGGTACAGGTACATTTTGATATTTCATTATTTTAAGGACTCATAGATGTGGATGTTGTAGATAAATGGTTGAATCTTCTCAAAGGGTATTTTTCGGTCCACAATTTTTTCGATAGGGAAAATATCACTTTTTCACTCCTCGAGGTCATTCCCCATGTTAAAGACTGGTGGGATACTTACTCTGAGAAAAGGGTCGTAGAGGAATATGCAATGTTTGTAGTGGCCCCTACATGGGATTCCTTCCAGGACACCATTAAAGAACAATACTACCTTGTTGGAATCTACGAGGACCAGTACACCAGATGGACCACCCTACATCAAGAAAGGGACTAGACAGTACCATATTTCACCAATATTTTCTATACCCTACACACAAAATTGGGTATCAAAGACTCTGAGCATCATCTGGTGCTTAAATACCGTGTTTATTTGCATAGATACATTCAAACAGAAATTGATTTTATGGACATCGCCTCATTAGGCACGACTTATAGATGCGTTGTCAAGATTGAGTAGAAATTTAAGCAGAAAAGGTGAGAATTTGTTTCTGCAAACCCCTCACAGTCGAAGTAGGGAAAAGGCGGCCCCAACCCACATGGCAAGGGACCAAGTCAAGATGGTCACCCTCAGAACAACTAGTCCAGGCCATAACACAAGAAGGGAAATGAGAAGATGAAGAAGGACATTGGAAAACGACGTGAGTACCATAAAAGTCGTTGACACAACACTGAAGAATTTCTCTTCGAGTCACTCATGGTCAAATTGAAGGCTTCCCAGTTAGAGGTTGATTCTGATTCTGGATCAAATCCTAAAGGAGGGAAGCAGATTATCAATTTTGAACCCAGTGCCAATGTCTCTACCACCAAAGTCCAGCCAAGCGAACCAGAAGAACCACGGGAAGGGGAACCCCTCCTTCACTCGCAGATGTGGGTAAAGGGGGATTTGCTTCATTTCAATGTTGATAGTGGTAGTCAGAAGAACATGATTTCAACAGAGGTCATCAAGCAGCTAGACCTGCCAATGACACTACACCTGCATCCCAACACCATCGATTGGCTTCGCCAAGGAAGAGATCTTTGTGCCAACCAACAATGTCATCTGCCCTATGGCATCAAGCCTTTGAAAGATGAGGTACTCTATGATACTGCTCCCCTTGAAGTTTGTGATGTTATTTTTGGACAACCATATTTTTGAAAGAGTCATGTTGTGTATGAGTTTAGACCCCACATTATTATTATTACTTTGGGTAGACAATTGTACAGGATACAGAGGTAGCACCGTCTATTGTTATTTCTTTAATCTCTACTAAGCAATGCAGTAAGGTAATTTCAAAGACCGGGAAGTTCATCTTATTTGTGATCCATGCTCACAGTAAGAATAAGGTCATCACCACATTCATGGCCTCTACAAAGAGCCTCTCTTTGCAGCAAAAGCAAGTGGATGGGATTGTGGAAGAATACAGAGACATCTTCTCCTCACCTACAGGGGTACCAACACACTTCCAAGTCAAGCATCCAATTGATCTGACCCTCAATGCACCTCTACCTAATGGACCAGTCTATCATTGCTCATTTTTTGCACAGGGGAAGACCCAGGGTTCACTCCAAGAGCGCACCAACAAGCCCTAGCTACTGGCCCTTTCGGCAACATCTGCAAAGAAGATGTAGTCTCACCCGAAGAAGCTAAGAGGGGGGTTGCAGGAAAGAGGTGTCTACAACTAGGGGAATATCAAGTGGAACTAATACAAAAATACTGTAGCATTCATATACCTCTTAATATCTAGATCTACTCTGTGCAGCTATAAATCTGATCTAACACAATAATGCAAATAACAGTAAAACCATGACAAAGATCTAGGAATCAATCACACATACGACACAAAATATACGTGCTTCACCCTCTCTCTAGGGCTACATCCACAAAATTATGCTTCTGATATATTAAGATAAAGCTTACAATTATGATCTGTGCTCTTAGTCAGCAGATCTTCTCTCTTCTTCTCTTTGTCTCCCACCTTCCTGCACACCCAGCTGCAGGACTTGATCTTCACACCCAGCTGAAGATCTTACAATACCAAAAAGGCTCTCACTCTCAACACTCCTCTCTCTCTCACAATACAATGATATCCCAACCAACAACAATTAATATCAATACCCAACACTAGTACCGCACTGATATAGGTCCTCTCGACCTCTATTTATACATTATAGTCCCTCACCGATAGCCTTAGGTTGAAACCTAGGTGCCAAAACCATAATTACCCAAAACCCTAGGTGTCTAAAACCCTAGGTCAACTTGACCCGCCTTTTTAGGGCTTCGTCAGCCTGTCTTTCCTCCCTTCTCACGTGGTGCTCCAAAGCATCCAATGGTGGTTTTCTCTGCTTGTTGAGCTCCTCGATCCGTATTCCTTGTTGATATGTCATCCTCAATCTCCTCATCCAATGGTTTGCTTTTCCGTACTTCACTCTGGATTTTCTTCTCTTTTTCTTACTTCGACCTAGTGACAGTCACTGTGTCTCCCGCACAGTTCATGTTTGACCTTTTCTTCCTCTATCTTCACTTTCTTCCATAACCAAGGGCCAACAGGCCCCCAACACTCACCTATGACTCGTCCCGAGGCACTTCAAATATGATCCTTCTATTTCACTTTGACTTTGGACTGCGCAGTGCAACCTTTGGTTTTTTTTTATGCCTCCTTCCCATCCTTGTGAAAACTGTCTTTTCTACGTCTGGTACCCAGTTTCAACTCCACCTAGTACCTGTACCCTTTTCTCCTTACTTTTATTGAGAGTTGTGAGGCATATGGTTGTCATAATACAACTTTAGCTAACTCCCATTCACTAATCCTTCCTTCCATTCTCACTTCAATGTCTTCACTGTGCAGCCCCTCCTTCTGTAACATAGGAAATCTCATATGGTCCAAGTCAATGGGTTTTGAACTTCCCTGAATGTCTTATAAATTTACTTTCATACACCAGTACTAAATCACCTTGCTTAAATGCCTTCTTCTTGATGTGTCTGTCATGATAGGCCTTCTCTCTTTCCTTTTGTACCTGCTAATGGAATCCTGCAATAAATATGTCTTCTTCTAGTTCAACCAGTTGGGCAAGCCTCTCACGAACAAAGCTAGTATCATCCATGTCTGTAAATGAAACAATTCTTAATCTTGGTACCAAATACTCCATCGAGACAACAACTTCGAGACCATAAACCAACTTGAAAGGGTTCTGCATTGTTAATTTCTTGTAAGTGGTTCTATAAGCCCAAAGTACGGAGGGTACTCTTAAATCTCAGTCATCCCTATTCACACTGCAAATTTTTGTCAATGTTGTCTCCAAGATCTTGTTGAATGCTTCAACCGTTATGTTTGCTTGTGTATGGTAAGGTGTACTCTTCTGATGGTGAACTGCAAATTCTTTAGTCAGAGCTTCCATTGTCTTGTTGATGAAATGATTGCCTTGATCACTCATAAGGGTCTTCGGGAATCCAAACCTGGTTATTATGTTATCAAATATAAAATGCGCAGCTGTAGTTGCACTACAGTCCTTGAATGCTCTTGCTTCGGCCCATCTAGTCAGGTATTTTGTCGCAGTGATAATGTACCTTGCTCCTATGCACTTTCATGGTGGGTTTATAGGTCCCATGAAGTCAATGGCCCACTTTTCAAATGCTTGTAGGGTCATCTGCGGTGCTAGTGTAATTTCATCTCTTCGGGATGGTTTTCCAATTCTCTGGCATACATCACATGCTCTGTCATACTCTAACGTAGGCCACCAAAGGCTAGCTCGCAGAACCTTCTGCACAGTTTCTTTCCCTGTGTAATGTCCTTCTACGATGCCTTCATGAGCTTCTGCGAAGATCAGCGGGTGCTCTGCCTCCATCACACATCTTCTTAGTATCTCATCAGGTGCCATCTTATATAGCTGACCAACTATCAGTGAAAAGTCTGCAGCGCACACCACTAGTTGTTTCTTCTGGGAAATTGTATACTCACTTGGAGCCATTCCTGTTGATAGGAATTGGACTATGTCTGTGAAGTGGTCATCCATCTTCCTCATGGAAAGAAGCTATGCATCTAGTAGTGTATCCTCCATACTAGTGGGTTCTTCGCCATGTTCCAACCTTGATAAGTGATCGGATCCCTTGTTCATTCTTCCTAGCTTAACTATGATCTCAAAATCATATTCTTGAAATAGGAGAATCCATCTTCATATTCACCCCCCCAAAACTGGCTTGTTGACTAGTTACTTCAGCGCAGAATGATCAGTAAACATTTTAAAGTATCCTCCTAGTAAGTAATGGTGGAATTTTTGCAACGTGTACACCATGGCTAATCCTTCTCTCTCTGTAGTAGTGTAATTGATTTCAGTTGTAGATAGCTTTCTTCTGGTGAATGCTAATGGATGGTTGATATCCCCTTCTCCAAGTTGTGCCAATACTACTCCTAATGCAATAGAAGACGCATCGAAATGCACATGAAATTCTCTGCTCCAGTTTGGAAAGACCAAAATGGGCACAATCACCATCATTTGTTTCAGTGTGTCGAAGCTCTATTGGAATTTGTCTGTCCAACCAAACTGACAGTCTTTCTTTAATAACTTCTCCATTGGTGCAGTAATATGAGCATATCCTTTAATAAATTTCTTGTAATAGCCAGTATGTCCCAGCGCAGTGCACAATTGTTTGACTGAAATAGGAGGCGGTAAGTCGACTCTAATTGCATTTTTTTATGGATCAACCAACGATCCTCTTGCATACAATATGTCCTAATAATACTCCAAAAGGTGAGAAGAATATGCACTTCTTCAAATTTAAAGCAATTTGACACTGCCTGCATTTGTCCAACATTAGTCTTAGACATTCAATATGATTTTTCAGCAAGCTAAAAACAGTCCAGTCATCAAAATAGGCTTCTAAAAACTTATGCAAAAATTATTTGAATGCTTTGACCACCACCCTGGAGAAGATGGTTGGGGAATTATTCAGTCCAAATGACATCACTATGTATTGGTAGGATCCCCATTCTATGGCAAATGTGGTCTTATGGTGGTCCTCCGTGGCAATCTGGATCTGATGGTATCCTAAAAATCCGTCTATAGAAGAATATACTTCCTAGCCTCCCATGTTATCCAACACTTCGTCTGTGAATGGTGTAGGGAAAGGATCATGCAAACAAGAATCATTCAGATTCCTGAGATCTACGCAGATCCTGATCTCACCTGTCTTCTTATCTTGCACCACCATAGGGCTAACCCATTCTGACTCTTCGATAGGTTCAATAATCCTTGCTTCTAACATTCCGTCGAGCTCAATCTTCACTTTTTCCTTATATTTTGGGTTCAATCTATAGGGTCTTTGCTTGACTGGCTTTGCATTTGGTTTCAAAGGTATTTTCATTTCTCCCATAGTTCCTTTGATACCCTTCATATTAGTGAACTTGTTTGGAAACAAGTCCTGATACTCGTGTAGTAATTCTGTAATTTTTTCAATGGTAGCAACATCCCAGTAATCTCCGACATTGGCAATATTTAGTGTCTCCTCTGTCCCAATATTGACTTTATTTATTTTGATCGATTGTCCAATGAATGGAATCTCAACTCCTAGTCCTTCCACATCCCTATGGCCTTCTATCTCAGCAATGTTTACCTTCCTCGGATCATCATTTGCGTCGGCATTAATGTTGTAACATCCTTGTAGTTTCTGGAATGGAACAGTCAATTCGTCCTCTTCTTGCTCCAAAGGGAGGCTAGATGCCTCCTTAAATACTTTATGCCTCAAAATTTGTAGTGCTTGATCTAGTGAAGGAAATTCACTTTCAAACAAAAAGGTGGTTACAAAATTCTGAAGCATACCTTCCCAATCTGGAGTGATGAGGCACAGCTCCGCTTGAAGGTACCAATTAATAAGGGTTGTGTCCAACTTGTTAATGAATCTGTGTACCTATTTTTCTCGAGGAATGTCACTCCAGTCTTCTTCACAGCTTCACACATGGTCCTTTGGGCAGCTTCGACCTATGTACCTCACTTCACAACTTCCTATTTGTGCTGAGAACCGCACTGTCATCAAGGTTCGGCATTGTGTCCAGTTTGTAATATTGCTTTTGTGCACCCCCCACCATCTTGTTTGTGTAGGTTTTAGGGACTCATCCATAGACAACAACCTCTATTGTGCTGGTACACTTGTTTCAAAATATGAGAGGAAGGCTTATAGAGGGTTCAGACCATCAAAGGTAGGCAAGTTACTTATTGTTGTGCTAATCCAACAAACTTATCTGGTCAGTCGAGCACATATCCTTGTGGATACTTCATACATCTAGTTCTTCCAGTTCTCCGATGCTTCTTCTGAATATGATGAACACATGTTGTCACTTCGCCAACTTAGATTTCCATCGACAGTAGGGTTGATATAATCATGTTGTCTGGTTGTTAATTTATATATGTTTTCCAACTCATATGCATGGTCTTCTTCTTTGATGGGCTCTATATATCACGGACCCTCATCTGGATCTAAGGGTGCAATGACCCTAAGGCCATCTCTTTCAAATTTCATGTGTCTTTTCTTTAAAGCAACAACAGTAGAATTTTCAAAGGCCCAATCAATTCCTAGCAATGCAGGGTAAGGGCAGCTATCATCAACAATTTCAATTACCTCAAAATTTGCAAAGGTCCTAACTCCGTCAATTTCCACAAGGACATGCTCCAATCGTCCAAATGGGCTGACAACTTGCTGATTATCCATTCTAAGCCTAATAGGGGAATAAATCAACTTCGGTTTTCCCATTAGTGCCCAAGTTTTTTTCATCATGACATTGACGTCTGACCCTAAGTCGAGGACCACATAGTTTATATCATACTCTCCTATTTGAGCATTCAAATGTAATTCTTTGTTTGTTCTTCTCTTCTTACCAATCTGGTGTATTTCCCTGTTTAGTAAGGGGTCTACCTTTCCTAGCTCATACTATCTGATTAGGTTATGTAACTCTTGCACAACATTCTCATCTCGAATTAACTTAAGACAAGTGTACAAAAATTCGATGAGTTTACTTACCTCTTTTCCTTCTTTCGTTGAAGCCGATTGATCAAATGCCTGAGGCATTCCATACTTTTTTATTTCTAGTCATGTTTTAGATGAGGATCCTTGGTCCCCCTTGAACTCCTATCTTGATTCCTCGAAGATTTGTCTTTCTTTCCTTACATCAAAAGCCAGAGTCTTCTCCACATCTTTCCTGATATCAGACTCTCCTGTGATCTTTCTTTGGATTGTTCTATATTCTCCTGTAGCAGCACCTCCTCGAGTAATAACAGTGACTATAGGGTCTATTCCATGTGGTTCGGCATATACCAGTTGCATTTGTGGGTTATGTTGGGGTCCTCATCTTTCCTGAAGCTTAGCCAGTAGCACAGAGCATTCTTCTATGACATGCTCGAAAGAGTTACAATAACTGCAGGTTGTGCAAGGATTCTGACAATCCCTTGCCAAGTGTCCTAGTTGCACGTAGTTATAACAGATTATTTATTCTCAGCCTCGGCCCATAACTCCTCCTCCTCCTCGTCCTTTGTATCCACCGTGAGAGTTGAAGTTTCCTCTCCCTCGAGAGTTGTACTGCAGAGTGTTTCCTTCTTGATGTACTTCGCCTTGAATCTTGTATATGTCCCTCGACCTCTCATACATGAGTTCGTAATCTCTACAATATTGATCATCATGCTCCACTATTTTACAAAATGTGCAATACAAGTTTTTGGGTGTCTGAACATACTTCTGCATGTAATAGCACTCACCTGGGCAATGCCTATTTCTGCATACATCGAACCAGGGCAGGTTAACTTGCTTCAAGGGGATCGATGCTCCTAAGGACAAATACTCATGAAATAAGGGACAATGTTCCTTATCATGACCTTCGGATATACATATTACACACTATATATCTTCTATCTTGTCCTTCTTCATATTCTCAACCTACAGAGACAAACTAGTCAGCTGGCTCAAGATCTGGCTCATGTCTAAGCTAGATTCTCCCATAGGTGTTGATTCAAGCTTCATGGCAATCTCCAAAGCTTCTGCCTGCGATGAAATCTTCTATTGCATCAAAGGGACTCTAATGTGTGGTAATGGCACCGTGATGAACCATTCTTTGTTCTATCCATCGGGGATCTGAAAATTTAATCGGCTTGTTAGGGTCTTGAATCTTTGGTTGAACTCCCAAACAAGTTCTGCTACCTTTTGTTTGATCTCTTTTAGCTCTGTAATACATGGTGACTCTAACTTAGGTTTCTTAAACTCGGAAATTAGCGCATTATTGATCTTGTTTAGTGGCTTAGGCTGCGCCAGTCCTTGGACAAGTTTCATGTACCAACTTAGCGCATGGTCCCTTAGTGTAGTGTTGAACTGGGTTCTCTTGATGGCTTCGTCGGTGATACTTTTAATATTCCACATGACCTCACACATGAACCAATGTTGATTGGGATCCTCAGATCCATCTCCCTTGAAGATAGGGAGCCTCATCTCATATGTCATAGAGTTCCCTAGGCTTCCTGTTTGAGTATAGGCTGAGTTGCTAGTAACAACACTCTGAAGACTCTGGTGGTTTTGGCTATTTTGGTTGTTTGGTGCTATTGAAACAACATGAGGGTTAATGTTACTTACTTCAGTAATTTGCACATTTCCTGAGGTTTTTGGCTCGCTTTGGCGAAGTTATTTAGCTTCCCCTTCTTCTGTTCTGGTGGGTTCTGAATGTTCTTCATCAATTAGATCTACCTCTTCTCCACTGTAGAAACCCTCTTCTCCGTAGTTTTACTTAAACAGGTTCTCAAGGTGAACCCCTCTAAATACTCTTCAACTGCGTATATTTCCATCTTCTGTGTTGTTGTCGCTATCTGAATTTCTGAACATTATCCTTTTCAAGTCCATCCAATCTATTGTATCTTTAAGACGTTCTTTTCATGCAATAACATCTTGATTCTTAGCTTCAAAAAGTGAAAAAAATTTCCTCTGGGTCCTTTGAAAAAGTATCTCTTGGATTGGCTATATGATTCTACCCTATCAACAACAAATTTAGTGATATACCCTCCAATGGTACTATCAAACCAATGATCTGTTGCTCTGGATACAGTGTTGTCAACTCTCTTAACCTTCTGGATCAGTGTTGGTGTCCAAACCACATGAGGTCTAGATCTGATCTCGAACTGGGTATCAGATAACCTAGCCAACCACTCAAAAAACTCCTGGTGGATTCCTCCAAAGAAGATCTCATGAATGTCGGTGAAGATGTATCTTTGTAGCCAATCTTCAGTACTCAGTTTAGGGTTCTTGTTCTGGGCTTCACCGAAGTCCCTTTCTTGATCCTTTATCCACTTTTGAATCTATGTGTTCGATGGGAACCACCTTGACATTCCCCTACACAGATTCTGATCCCGGCAACGGAACCATTTGTTGGCACAAGGGTAGACCCAGGGTTCACTCCAAGAGCACACCAACAAGCCCTAGCTACTGGCCCTTTCGCCAACACCTGCGAAGCAAATGTAGTCTCACCTGAAGTAGCTAAGAGGGGGGTTGCAGGACAGAAGTGTCTACAACCAAGGGAATATCAAGTGGAACTAATACAACAATACTGTAGCATTCATATACCTCTTAACAGCTAGATCTACTTTGTGCAGCTATAAATCTGATCTAACACAATAATGCAAATAATAGTATAACCATGACAGAGATCCAGGCATCAATCACACATATGACACAAAATATATGTGGTTCACCCTCTCTCTAGGGCTATGTCCACATAACTGTGCTTTTGATATATTAAGATAAAGATTACAGTTCTGATCTGTGCTCTTAGTCAACAGATCTTCTCTCTTCTTCTCTCTGTCTCCCACCTTCCTATGCACCCAACTGCAAGACTTTATCTTCGCACCCAGTTGAAGATATTACAATACCAGAAGGCTCTCACTCTCATCACTACTCTTTCTCACAATGCAATGATCTCTCAACTAACAACAATTAATATCAATACCCAACACTAGTACCGCGTTGATCTAGGTCCTCTCGACCTCTATTTATACATTATAGTCCCTCACCGACAACCTTAGGTCGAAACCTAGGTGTCAAAATCCTAATTACCCAAAACCCTGGGTGTCTAAAACCCTAGGTCAACTTGACCCACCTTTTCAAGGCTTCGCCAACCTGTGTTTCCTCCCTTCTCACGGGGTGCTCCAAAGCATCCAATGGTGGTTTTCTCTGCTTGATGAGTTGTCCTTGATCCATCTTCCTTGTTGATCTATCATCCTTGATATCCTCATCCAACGACTTGATTTTCCATACTTTTCTCTGGATTTTCTTCTCTTTTTCTTACTTCAACCCAGTGACAGACACTGTGTCTCCCACGCAGTTCTTGTTTGACCTTTTCTTCCTCGATCTTCTCTTTCTTCCATAACCAAGGGCCAACACTCACTGATGGAAAATGATGAAATCAGGCATCAGATCTGAGAGCTTCTCCAGAAGGGGCACATCAGACCCATCTCCTCCTCTTGTGGAAGCCTGATTGTACTTGTGCATAAGAAGGACAAGACTTGACAACTCTTCATTAATTACAAATCCTTAAACAAAATCACAATCGGGAACCGATACCCCATTCTTAGGATTGATGACCTTCTTAACCAACTCAAGGGGGAAATTTTCTTTGGTAATATTGACCTAGAGTATGGCTACCACAAGGTTCCCATCGAACCAACTGATGTATGGAAGACACCCTTCAAGTCTAAATAAGGTCTCTTCGAATGTCTAGTCATTCCCTTTGGCTTAACAAATGCACCAACCACTTTCATGAGGTTGATGGATGATGTATTGAGACCCTTCGCCAACTCCTTTATGGTGGTATATTTTTATGACATCCTCATCTTTAGCAGAACAAGGGAGGAGCACATGCGACATATTCAGCAGGTTTTCAATACTCTGTGACAACACAAGCTATATGCCAGCTTGGAAAAATGCTCTTTTTGGATGAACAATGTCCAATGCTTGGGCTACATTTTTTTATGAGAATCGGGTACATGTTGATCCATCTAAGATCCAAGTCATCCATGACTGGCTAGCCCCAACCACACTGACCAAGCTTCAGAGATTCTTGGGACTAGCCAACCTTTACCGACAATCCATATTGGGATTTTCCCATACTTCATGGGCCCTCAGTTAGGTGACCAAGGGAGATGGAAGGGCCAAGTTCATGTGGGGGAAGGAACAAAAATGAGCATTTGATGATCTAAAGCATCACTTGTTCTCAACTCCAGTATTCTCCTTTCTTAATCTACAACAACCATTAGAGATTGAGATTGATGCATCTAACTATGTTGTGGGCACAATACTCACTTGACATGGTCATCTCGTGGCATACCATAGTGAGACACTCTCAGATAATGTTTGGAAATACCCCACCTATGACAAGGAAATGTATTCCATTGTACAAGCTTGTCTTCAATGGAAACATTACATTCTTGAAAAGGAGACAATCATACACATTGATCACAAGACTCTGTAGTTCATACAGACACAGGGGAAATTGTAGAATGACCGCCATCAGAAGTGATCCACCTTCCTGCAGCAATTCCATCTCAACATCAAGTATAATATAGGTATCTCAAATTGTGTCACTGACTACCTCAATTGACCTTGTGTGGCTGCACTCACCATTGTGCTCCATTCATGTGGACATGAAGCATCTGAGTGGCCCCAATTTTATCAGGAAGATCCAGACTTCCCCACCACCTATTATCTTTTGGGTGCAGGCATGACTGTCACCAATTTTCACATTCAAGACAGACTATTATGCCACCTGGGCCATCTCTATGTTCCTACAAGTGAGCATGTAAAGATGATTTGGAAATCCCACTATAGTCATATGGCATGACATTTTTGTGTGGAGAAAGTTGTGGTCCTTCTTCAGAAACATTTTTATTGGCCAAAACTTCGACAAGACGTCAGCAAGTATATCAGATATTGTACTTACTGTGCAATTTCCAAGCCAGCCATCAAGAAGCAAGGATTATACACCCCTCTTCCTACTCCCGAGAAGCCTTGGGAATCCATCTAAATGGATTAAATGTATGGCCTTTCGTCCACCATGCAAGGAAATGACTTCTTATTTGTGGTCATTGATCAGTTTTCAAAGATGACCATCCTCACAGCCTGTAAGAAGAATATCACGGCAGTAGATACTTCCAAGCTCTTCTTTGAACGAGTGTGGTTCCACTTTGGGATACCACATATCATCATCTCCGACCCAACAACAAGTTCCTCAACACATTATGGTCGAGTCTCTGGTTGTTGTTGGACACCAAGCTCACAAAATCCACTACTTTCCATCCCCAAACAAATGGCCAAACAATTTTTTTCAATCAGATGATTATGCACATCCTAAGCATGTACAAATCTAAGAATCCACGTACATAGGACGAGAGTCTCCCCTATGTTTAGCACAGTTACAATAGGGATCTCCATAGATCCACTGGCCATAGCACATTTCAGGTGGGGCTAGGATTCCAACCCTTGGGACCCATTGATGTTGCACTTCCTCTTGCCACCATATAGATAGAATCTTCCCATGATCAGTTTGTGATTGAAAAATATACCATATTCATTGAGAAGATTCAAGAAATCCTCCAATAGGTCCAGGAGATTTTGCAGAAATCCAATGCTAAGTACAAGCAATGTCATGATCAACACAAGTTACCACACCAGTTTCAGGTTGGCGATAAATTATGGTTACATTTGCAGAAGGAGCATCTCATAGGGCCCCATCGAAATCTCTACCTACTTCTCTATGGGCCTTACACTATCACCAAGTTCGTGGGTAGCAATGATTTTGAGCTCAACACTCCACCCTTCCTTGGCTTGCACATAGTGTTAAATGTGGAACTCCTTCGACCATATTTTCCACCATTATTGGACACCTCACATATCACAAAAAAACTGACACCCAGAGAGCTCAACCCTAACTGCATGGAACAAGCATCCACTGATCATATAGTGGACACACAGGTCAAGGGCACTCGCCAGCAAAGGATCCAAATTTATCGAGTTGTCAAGGCAGGGAAACTCCTACACCAAGGCAAGTGGCTCACCTGGGGCCAAATATAGCAGACGCTAACTCACCTGATGGGGAAAATGAATGCAATGGATAACATTTCTTCCTAAGGGGGGGGATTGATCTAGTTGGCTATTGGTGGCCACCCACCTATTCCAACTGGCTCCTCTTGTCCATTTTTAGTTTAGCACGTTCTTTTGTACTTCTTTGTAATTGTGGGTTCTATACTTATGGGGTTGTCTGAATCCCTACACATATTCCAAGTGGATATTGGTGTCCTCTCACCTAATCTGACTGGCTCATTTTGTATGTTTTCATGTCAGCACATTTTGTTGTAATTCCAAGGCCGTTTTGGAGGCCTAAACAATGTTTTTTTTTTCTAGCCACAGTCAAATTATAGACGGGGTTAGAGTTTGACAAGGAAATGTGTATTTCTCTAAAATACCTTTCCAATAGGCTATCATGTGCATAAAACAGAGGCCGTATGCAAAATTACGACCCCAGAAAGTTGAGATACCAACTTACCCATAGGGGCCCACATAACTTTTGACATTTCACCTCCTAAGGTTAGGTTTTTCGATGTCTAGGGTTTTGGAATTCATGAGTAATATAAAAAATGCCTCTAGAGCCTCATTTTGATTCATTATGCTCATATGGATGCGTGTAGCAGCCACATCTCTTCTCAGATATAGCTACCACCATTTGAGCAAGTGTTTCAATTCTGTCGTTTTACAGTTTCATCCTATTTCATTATTTAATAGAAGATATTGTTCACTGGATATCTGTGTTATTCTTCATATCTCCATGTTTATTGTATTTGGTATGTTAATCAGTTCATTCCACTCCTAAATATGGATCACCTCTACTAATATATTATTCTTTTCTTGTGTTTATGGAGGAGAAACAACAATGACATCTATTGTGCTAGAATTTGGATTTCCCTCTACTAAAATCATGTGTTTTTTCATACCTAACCTTTCCTTTTCTCTTTCTTGAATTACCTTTTCGATGGTTTTTTATTTCCTTGAATACTTTCTACCTTGATTACATAGGTTCCCCATGTTTAAAGAGAACAATTTCCTTCCAAGAACACCAGAAGACAAAAAGTGCCTTCCAAAATTTCCCTTCCAATTAGACAACAAGACAAGAAATGCCTTCCAAGTACACCAAAAGACAAAAAGTGCCTTCCAATTATACAACAAGACAAGAAATTCCTTTCAATTACACCACAAGACCAAAAGTGTCTTCCAATTATACAACAAGACATGAAAGTCCTTCCAATTATACAATAATACAAGAAATGACTTCCATGTGCACCAAAATACCAAAAGTTCCTTCTAAACATTTCCTTCCAATTATGAAACAAGAAAATAAATTCCTCCCAAGTACACCAAAAGGCCAAAGGTTCCTTCCAAAACTTTCCTTCCAATTATACAACAAGACATAATTTTCCTTCCAAGTACACAACAGGAAAAAAGTTTGCTTTTCCACTGACAGTTGTCTTCCAAATACACAAATTTTCCTACCAATTACAAAACAAGACAAAAGCTTTATTTCCAATGAAACTAAAAAACAAAAAAATTGTTTTTTGTTGTTGTTTCTACATGCATATGTTGGGACCGTTTCATGTTTTTGGGAGAGAAATAGGATGAGAATTTTTTTTCCTCGTATCTATGTCTAGCAAGAGGAATGCATGTGTGCTAAAATGTGCATTCATTCTAGGAATGTATGCGCACCTCCTGTTGGATAAGGATATGTGATTGCATGCTCTTAATGCAATAATTTTTTTTTATATGACCCATACAACTTTATGTCTAAAGGTGTATATGGGCTTGGGGACAACTAGGACCCAAGGGCCTAGGATTGAAACTACTTTGAAGCATAAGGTAGTGGTTATAGCACTAAGTTGAAGGTGTAGGGGTTGTGGGGTCCTTAAGAAGAGGTATGGGCATAGGGAACTTAGGGATTGGGTGTGTATGGAATTAAGGGTTGGGTATAGGTCGGAGCTAGGGTTAGATCAAGATAGCTCCCAAGTGGAGGTAGGTTTCTAGGCATAGAGGGGGATAAAAGTGGGAGAGAGAGGGAGAGATTGAGAGAGAGTGAGAGTGAGAGTGGGAGAGAGTGAGAGTGATA